>VDFB02193867.1:709140784-709223781 GCA_007258455.2 Sequoia sempervirens | reverse complement strand
AAGTCTTTGAAATTCATCTCTAAAGGAGAATTCACTAAATTTCAAAACCAACTATTATCGTGCAAATGCATACTCCCTGACTGAAGTTATCAACATTCAACCTTTGGATGTCTTTCAATCCTATAGTTGAAGATCCTCATGAGGGATTTTTTCCTCACAAATCCAAGACCTCAATCCAACCAGCAAACCCTTGTGTATATTGTCTAGCATGAATGAAAAAATGAGCTAAAAAAATCACTTTATATTCTTTAATTCCCATGCCCAAATTTCCTTTTTAATTTTTTTTTAATTTTTTTTACTTTTATCCCCTTATGACTTCCTTAAGTTGGGTGGCCAACTTTATGATATTAAAATATCATTAAAAAATACCTTATAACTCCTCCATCATAAAGTCAAATAAACTAAATAATGCTAAAGTTCAATTTTTAATTTAACTTTAATATTTATGTTATTTAAACTTAAAGCTCTAGACTATGCTAACTACCAAGATAAAACCAAGGTTGGTGATCAATCAATGACTTACTAAAAATAGTAAGTGTGGACAAAGTGCCCAAAGAATGCTCTAGAAGTCATCACTATGAACCCCCTAAAACTCATTCAACTGGAAATAACACCAATAAAACCCAAATGGTTGAGTGGCAAGCCAAAAACTCCGTCAGAAGGATTCCATAACCACCATGTTAGTCTACGGGAACTAAGGTGATAGACTAACCATAAATCCTATTGACTACCCAATAAGGGGATATTACAGTCCGCCCTTCCCAAGATTTCTTATCCCTAAGAAACTCACACATGTACACCATGGCTAAATACAAGGATCCTAGAGGAGCCTATAGAATGCTCCACTATATTTCCTCTACATCAACAAGATAAAACTAAACTCAACATCTTTGTTAATCACTATCCAAATATGAAGCAATCTACCAAGCATAGAAATTCTTGGATCCCATAGACAAATTGGAAGTCCACCATTCACAATACCTACTTACTTTCGTTGCCACTCATATAATCATTACCATGCCAAGAGTTGTGAAGCAACTCATCATGATCATTGGAGAGTAGTGTAGAAACTACACCAATCCCTAGATCCCAAATCATCACACCATCACACCCACCATAAATGAAGAGATAGAAGTATCGTATACTAATTGAATCTCCAATGTCCCAAGACTTGGACTCCTATATTTGTATGCAACCATTCGGAGGAAATAAAGTAGGAGACCTGCAATATTTGGATTCATCATTTGAAGATGGAAGCACATCATACCACAGTGAACTATGTAATCTTTGATCCAACCCACATTTATGCGTCATTAAATCATTCATGTACAGGTTGAAATAAAAATGATGAGCATTCCTTACAATGCAATCAAGGTGAAATTCAACTACTTATATGTCAATGGAATTCCTAAATAGTCACTTGGATTCCATATCTCATCATTCTCATTGTATGAATCAGGAGGTGTCTCACATCTCAAATCATGAAGAGCCATTTTTTATAGCTCTATAAGTCCTCTTTGCAAACTTGATGGCAAGGTCCCTATCTGAGAGCAAGTGGAGTTGATTTGATTTCATTAACTCTAGGGCATGTTTGATAGTTTTTAGATTTCCAGTACAGTAGCTCCAACCATTAACCCTTTCTACCTTTCTTTTAGCTAAGCTCACCAAAAGAGGTACTCAACAAAATCATGTGTGTTGTCAAAATAAGTTAATGTTTGAAAAACCTTATCTTCAGTCACTTTCATCTATTCCTTTTATTCACATGACCCACTAGGCCCATGATTACAATTAGCTTCAACAAATTCATTTCCTAATTTTCTTACAAGTGTAGGAGACATATCATCATGAATTCCATTTTTCCCACTAGATGATGTCTTGCAATCCTCAAGTAAAAAAGATGGAATAGTGCTATGATCTATCACGCTAACCTCAAAATAATTTTCCTCCTCAACACAGGACTTACCAATAACAATCTCTACATCTCTAATATAGAGACGTGTGCCCCTTTCACTTGTGGATGCACGTACTTCATTGTTGGATAGTCGACAATTTGTATGCTCAACTAACTCATTCATACCTATTTTGAAACCTCAATTGGCTCTCCCACACAGGTGACTTATGATCTCCATGATGAAAACTATGTATATCAATTTTTTTTAAATCATACCTCTCCTCAGACCCATGAAATCTGAAAGCTAATTGTGCTTGACAATCTTACGAGGTTCCCCCCTCAAACCATGGGTACCACTATCATCTTCAGGTGTTATGGCACCCATAGAAGATTTAGTTTATGTTGTGGATGTTGAAGATTGCACAAAGCTCCACTCCACACAAAGCTCATCAACCTAAATCCCTGATTCTTGAAGGCCCATTTGAGTACTCTTCAAATAATCCTTGGTAACCTTAAGCTCATCAGTAAGCTTATCAACTTCCTCTTCTTTCCCTTTTAGTGCATCAAAATAAATCTCATCAAGCATGGGAAGGTGATCTCTATCTGAAAATGTAGGTAATTAGATTTCATTACCACCAATGCTTCTCTGAGTGCCTGAAAATCTGCAAGGGAAAGTTCACCTTCAAAATTATTATGTCCTCAGTGCCTTCCAACAACAATTTTCCATCAACTTATGAGTATCATAAAAATGGTTTATGGCTGCAATAATCATGTCTTCATACAATTTTTTTGATTTATAATCAACACCATGCTTTCCAAAATCATATTCCTCTTTGCCTTTCTTCATGGTCATAACTCTCAAGAAGTTAGATCAACATTAAGAGGAAATTTATCCATAACCAAATATTTATCATGATTAGGTGCTAACACACCCAAATCATCATAAGCATCATCACTAAGATAAGGATGTTGAATCAGTATCAATGGTTGATTGGAGAACATCATCAAATATACTATCAATATGCCCATCATAAGAACTAGTGTGATCATCCTCAAAGAATAATTCTAATTATTTTTTCAAGGTTGTTTTATCATTCCCATTGCACACATCCTCATCATGAATAGATGCATGCACTTCAAAGGAATCATCATGGAGCTCTATCAAACATCCATCATGAGGTATGGCATTCTTGTCATCAACCACTATTGATTTGAACACCTCTTCTTCCACCTGCTCTTCATCAAAAAAATAGGGCCTCAACTTACCCTCACATTGTTTGAAAAAAAAATGGAAAAAGTTATACGAAGCTATACAAGTAACCTGCTCTTTCTTTAGAATAGCCAACAACAAAGATACGATAGGCTAGAGAATAACATCACTTTCATCAATAATTGAAGCCATAATGATTCTCATGTAATCCTGAATAGATTTGTCATGATCCTCATTGATAGTAACTAGGAAATGATGAAACGTATGTAGAATAATACCATCACAATCATTGTCAATCATGATAACACATGATCTCACCTTTTTCATCAATTCTAGAACCTTAACCCTCTCACCAAAAGGACTTTTGATATCACCTAACCCATCAAAGTTTTCAATGATAAAATACAATCTCCCTCATTTTTTCAACATTATAAGGAACTTCAAGATTTGTAATCCTTATAATTTTGTAGTGAATCGATGAGTAATAGTGATCCTTACCTCCTTATTTTTGTGTCTTGACAAGTCGTGCTCACCCAAAGAATAAACTATCGAAATTATACCAATTTGAATTAATTAGGAAAGTGAGTGATCCACCATATGCAAACAATTCACTACTTCCTCCAATGAGCTAAGAAGAACATCTTTTCATGGAGACAAGTGACCAAGTTTATCTCCTACAATAAAAATTATTTGTCCCAACTCTATATCACTCATTAAATCCATGATTTAAATCTAAAACTGAAATTTTCCACAAGCTAGTAGGAAGTTAGGGTCTTATACCACTGTAGTCCCACCCTAGTTTAGGCTTGTAATTTTGTGAATTTTTGTGATTATTTCAATTTGACAATGTGAAAATTTGGTCAAACATTTGCATAATACTGATTGGAGTTTGTTCTTAACCTTAAACCAAATGATAGGGACTTAAAAGCATAAATATAGGTCTGAAATTCAAACTCTACTAACACTAATAAGTTGACAAGTTGTTCATAATAGTGATTACAATGTTACAGCGATATTCATTTAATGCTAATCACAATTTTTTGACCTAAAAATTTCATACACGGGTCATACACCTTGTGATATGATACCAAACCAAGAATGAGGTACATGTTTCAATGTAGCAGTGGCTTGATTACATGCATAATATCTAATGTCTAAATATATGTGACGCCACAATCACAAGAACTTTAGAAGGTTTGAATACATGTGATTCCATAGTTGCAACAACTTCAAATGTTGGAAAAATGGTGTATCAACCTCCCTTGAATCACTCAGCACTACTATCTTTTTGCTAACCCAAGAGCTTTAGGGGGTTAAGAGAATAGGTTTCTATATTTCAAGCTATACCTTGAACAACTCTCTACTAGTGGACAATAGTGTGGAAAAAGGATGATAGTGTGACGCGTTGGTATCTCACTAGTGCGTTGGTGTCTGTATAGACAAAATGTACAATATTCAGTACAAAAATTGTAGAGACATGCCAACTACTTAAGTAATGTGGTTTAATGCATTAATGACAGTGGAAAATAACAAAATCATAGAATAATGAAAGAGATGTTTTAAAATTATAACTAGAATTTGACAAGAGAAAGGGTGGTAGAAATCTAATTCACAATAGGTCCATCCCACTGCAAGTTCTGCACATATACCAACCTAGACACAGTAGAACAGCGAAAAATGTTGGGGCTATTTCAGGGGTTGTCATAGTAACACCCCTATTTAGTGTTCCCACCTCCATGAATAGCCATATAGATAGAGAAATACAAATGTGATAAAGAAACTATGTTGGAAAGGAAAGGATATCAAATACTACAAGAAGAACTATGCTACTCAAATCTAACAACAATGCAATAGTAAAGAAATAATACCACCCTCAACCAGAAGCACTCAAGGCCAATGAGAGAGGAATGGAAGTCTACAGCTATGGAAAAGTCGACGTGATCGCAGTGATGTTGAAGGATATCTCACAAGACACCAAGTTGTCGCTTTTATGGTAGATGTGAAGAATGTTGTGATGTTAGAACAGTAGAGTTGATAGTGCAACAACTAGCCAAGAATTTTCTCAAGAGTTGTGTAGCAACATGAAGATTGAAAAGAATGGGTGAAAATGTGTAGAGAGTGTAGAGAGTTGAATTAGAAGAGGGAGTTTTCAATTTTAGGTGAATTTGGGAGGGAAAGAGTCTTTCAAAGGTTGAATGGGAGGCACAAATATGTTACACTTCAGCTCCAATGGTGAACATAACACCTTTGTGGATTCTAGAGGCAAGAATATTGTGAGGATGATAGTGCACCGTGTAGACGTTTAGGAGCCATGTGTGCATCCCTGATAGAAATTTCCCCACTGACACAACAAACAAGAACCAAGTGGATGGGGTATAGATGAAGGATGTGGAATTACATTTTTTGTTTTGATTTTTCTAAGGTGAAGGGTGTAAAAGAGGAACTTGCAACCCGGGGTATGAAAATTCACACCTATATAATAGTTTTCTTCTTATAACTATGGAAATTGGTATGAGCTATTCGGTTTGCATTCCTTTGGTACTTTGATCCAATATTTACAACTTTGGGAGATGGTTTACAGGTGTCAGCTCTACATGTATTCTAAATGGCACACACTCATATGATCTTATGGATGATTTATGCTAGTTAGCTTGGCCTATTTTTGTGATCAAGTCTTGTTTTGGCTAACCTTATACTTGAAGAAGTGGTAAGAAGATTAATACCTTTTGCAGATGTCAAAGAGATCATTTTTAGGTTAGTGCCAACCTAAATCATTCCTTGCATTTTCTGTTTGTTTCATGTATTTGGATAACAAGCTATTTTTCAATTGAGTATGTGTACATCTAACTAGGCTGACCTAATTGATGTATGCAGATGTAATAACATATATATATATATATATAATATTTTTGTATTGTAATAACTTTCACAAGTTGCATTATGTTGTGATTATTAAGCTACTGGTATCAACCTCTAGAATTTAATTTGATAAGCTTCTATCTATGGTTGAGGAAGTGATGGAGATGATGAGGATGTGTTCCTAGTGCTTGGTTTCAAAGTGCTTTGAAAAAAATTTATAAAAAGAGGAAATAGTAAGTTGTAGTGTGTTCTCGATTGTAGAGTAGTGTTATGGTGTTGCTCCAGATTTCTTCTATGTTGAAGATCTACCTATGCATCTTGGATATGTCCATTAAAGGTGTTCATAGGTGTAGTATTTAGAGTTTGGTGTGTTGTATCATTGTGCATAAGAAGTTATGTTCACTAGTGTGTGAACAACATATTATAGAGGTGTCTAGGAGAAATGTTTTTGCGCGGAAAGTTTCTCCAAAATTTGGTTTTAGGTCTTGCAGATCTGAATGCATGTTGACAGTGTTGGTATCTTTCTTCAATAGATTTTGTTTGAGGTTTGGTGCTTCAGAATTCAATTTATTAAGTTTCGTATGGCATAGTTGATTGAGTGTACTGGGTGTGTACATTCCTCAGGTGAAAGTTGTTGCGAAGGAGTTTGTTGGATTCAGGGTGTTTATGGAATATTCTAGGTGATATTTGTTTTCTGCAAGTTGTTGTTGGATCAAAGGAAGCACATACTTAAAATTTTAATGGTGTTTACATGGGTAACATTCGTCCTTAGTGTTTACACTAATTGCAGTGGAAATTTATTATTTAAAGAAGCATTTTGTAGTGTGGTGTTATAGATTTGGGTCCCAGATAAGAAATGGTGTGATCTATCTTCAATTCTATCCACCATGGAAGTTTTTTGGTGCCAACCTAATTTAAGTTTACATGGTTGATGTGCATAGCCAACCTTCAAGAATGGTTTCAAGATTGAGTATGATATGGTAGAGGATGATATAAATACCAGTTGAGTTTCTGAGGGATGCAAAGATAGATAAGTATGATGTGAATGATGCAGATTACATAGTGTTAGAGTGTGAATTTAGGAAGTGCAGTGCAAGATTTCATGTGTTAGATTGTTAGATGCAGTGAGTAGAAGGTGTCTAAAATTCTTTAGTTATGCTACGAAGGTGTTGGTGATATTTTGGTGGATTTATTTGTTGAATTGAGATGGATTTCCTTGTGTATCACTCTTCTCTATCTTCTTTTCTATTTGAAATGTTGAAAATCGTATGCTCTATTGTTTTGAGGGATAGAACGACCAATTTTTTCCAAGTTTCAATGAAGGAAACCCTAGAGATCTCAATATAAGGATATAAAGGGGGAAAGAGATGAAATAAGCTATCCTAGTGTGTGATTAAAGGATATAATTGGGTTCACCACCAAGCTAGGGCTTGGAAAGACAAGAAATGTAAATTATATGCAAGATTTAATCAAATGACCTAGAAACGAACTCAAATCAAAACAGTAAATAGGGAAAGTACAGAGGTGTGCCTAGAAACTGAAGAAGCTTGAATGAAGCTTTAAAATCCTAAAAAAAATCTTTTTGATGCACAGTAGGACTCATATGCCAGTAGGGGTGATTTAGTCCAAGTTTAGGGTTTCAAGCAGAAACTAGAATCTAGAACTACTAAATCAAGATCTACAAAAAATGCTTGAAAATATGTATGATGGGACTCATACGCTAGAAGTGGCGATTTAGTCCCAATATGAGGGTTGATCTAAAAACTTGGAATCCTTTAGCGATCTATTGTAACTTCCCTCCTATCAAATATTTGAATTTGAAACATTGAATTCCACTTTGTAGCTGACTTTTCGTGATCTTAAAAGCAAGGCAATGACAACTTTGAAAACTTGACAACTTTTCTCCAATCTTGCTCTTCAATGGATCTTCAAATCTAAATTTTCAAATCACACATCAAAGAGAGGGAAAAATGTTGTTTTGTTAGTGGATAGGGATTTGACTTGTTCAAACCCCATTTTGGTAATTAAACCTTGGAATAAAATCAAATAGAAAGGAGGAATGATGAATGAACAAATATGTAATGTTGTAACTCACTAAACCCTTGAACAAAAGGCTTAAAACTTGTATGTTATGGATACCATGAATGTGGATCTTGATTCTTTTTTGAATGTTCTGAATCTTGACTTGAATGATTGGTTGAATCATAAACCCTTCATCACAAATGTTAGCTCAAAAACAAACATGATGCATGATGACTTCGACATGATGCTTGAATCTTGAATAGTGCTCCAAAATTCTAATAATAACTCTTGAATACCCTTGAAGGCTCTTGAATTTATCTAGATCAAAAATATGTTATAGTTCTTGAATACTTGAAAGCTTAGGAGAAATTATGTGAAATAACCTTGTATTTATACTTGTTTATGTTCAATTTCCCAAAATTACAACACTATAAGCCGACATCATATCTAGGAGAATAAAATCCCACCAAGAATTTAAATTTAAATTAGGTCTATGCTAAGTGGGACTCATATGCTAGTTTCGGAATATGAGTCCCATTAGGCTAAGCTTGGGACACTTTTTCAAGAAAGGTTTAGTTTTATGTTAAATTTAGATCTAGACTTCGAAGCCTAGGTGGGATGGTCCATACACCCGAGGCGGCATATGAGTCCCATATCACTAGATTGTGGCCATACAATCCAAAATAATTGAATTATGATTGGTCACTTGATATATGTCATGATCATTCTATGAAAGATGCATTAATTAAGGCTTGTGGATGCAAGATAGGACCAAATAACGTATAAAGAAGCCTGATTTTAGCAGGGAGGGCCCAAACAAGTGTGAAAATGTAAAGGAAAACATTTTTCTACACTACACTATTTGGGAAATGATCCTTTGGTAGTGAGCCTTTCTCTTTCTTTGGACAATGAGCCCTTCAGTAGTGAGCCCTATTGTATTAGGTATTGATATTACTTTACATTGTGAGCTAATCCTCACCATGGTTTTTATCAGATCTTAAGTTTTTCATGTAAATTTGGTGTTCTCTTGTGCATGGTGTTCAATTTTTTTAGTTTCTATTACTTTCCTTTCATTCTATTTATCATTATAACAAATTAAGGGTTAATTGTATCAATGTGGATATGAATGTGTATCAGGGTTTTTGAAGTTTTAAGGTACAACTAATTCACCCCCACTCTTATTTGTCACATTCAATGAGTATCATGTTTACCTTCCCTTTTATTTCTTAGAGGTAAAAGCACAAGATTTCTTGGGGGTGGAATCAAAGGTACACTCATATTATACTTTTTTGTATCAAGATTTGTTTCCTTTCCATACCTAGCATAATCATGTCTAAAAGTTCTATTATTTTTTACCCTATTATTAGCTCAATCATATGATGTGTATTGATCATATATCTAAAGAAAGATCTTCTAATTGAACTACCAACTATTTTAGTATTATTTAAATTATGCAAAGGGGACTTACTTGTATTTTGGTGCAAGAGCACCTATTTGATCACATGCCTCCATGAGGCCCTATTGAGTTCATTGTTCCTTTTTGATGTCCTGATGTTGTAATAAGGCCCAAGAGGCCACATTAGTGGTGTTATAGGTCCTAGGATGTTGTTCATTTGTCATATATTATAAAATTTGGAAGTTGTTAAATCATGTTATATTGCAAAATGCAATGTATGGTAGTTGAAAGGTGCATAAATTAAGTAATTGAAAAATCAAGTGATTAGAAGTAGGCTAGAATCAGTTGTGGTCAGTTTATTTGAGTTATTTTTGGATTGAAAAGCATAAATAACCTCTCATAGGTCAAGGCAGGGGAGAAAAACTTGATTTGTAATGGAAGAATATCAATGGAATTCTATTTTGCATTGAAGAAAACACTATAAAAATGTGTTTATTTGCTCCTCTACAGCCATGTATGACCGTATATTAAAGGGGCGGTCATTGGAAAAGTTGGTGTTATGTTTCTAGATCATTTTCAATTGGTCTTGTCTGATTTCATGGAGAAATAAAGAAGTTATGGCATTTTTAGTTCAAACAGTCCAAACCCTCATCTAGGATATACAGTGGTAAAGAAAATTGTTTTTCTCACATTCTGATTAATGGGTAAGGCTAAAAACTCATGGAAAGGTCCATTACTATCTGCACTTTAATGTCCCAAGTTGGTAGAATGTGAAAAATTATTTTACTATTGATTTATGTTTTACTTTGACTATATTTTAAGGAAAATCTAGATAAATGACAATGAACAATGGGTTTTCTTGAAGTTTTGTTATTGAATTTAATGTCCACCATGAAAGGAAGTGTTTGATAACTGTTCCAAGGTGTTTATGAATACATTTCTTGACAAATATTGGTGTATTGAGGTGTTTTATGTCATTTAAATTATTTGACTATCCTAGAATGGCAAAGTTGTCACAGTCCTAATTAGGATAGAGTTTGTAAAGTTATTACCTTCCATTTTGAAGAACCATGAAACCATTTGAAGAGGGATTATTTTTGGGGTCTTAAATTATTTGGAGCCATGTTTAAATTTCCCTTGTTGGTTACATGTCATATTAGAAAGATTGAGTGACCTTTGGAAGCCTATTAGGTCGGTTGGGACAGTGAAGATTGTAATCACTTTGTTTGTGTATTTGGAGTTTCTCTTTGGGTAAAGAGTTTTTAAATGTTGAAAGGTGTATTGGAAGCATGTTAAATTTAGGATATGATGAGTCTTTGAGGTTGAACCTTTGCTGATTTGACTATCCTGTTAAGACATATTGGAAACATTCTCATTTTGGCTCAAGAGTTGAAGGGTTGAGATGAGCCTTTGACAAAATTTTATGAACTAGGAATGGAATATGGTTTATTTGATTTGGGAAGATGTATTTGGGAATGTTTGAAGCATATACAAGGAAAATGGGCTTGGAAATTGTGGGGCTGATTGTATATGGGGTCTAAAAGAGCTTGATTTGCTATTATGACAGTCATTATTTCTTAGTTTTGTGATGTTTGTGTTGGTAAGTGATCAAGTTGAGTTTGGTAAGGGATGTTAATCTTGTTAGATGCCTTCGAGAATTAATTTGAAGGCCTGAAGCCCTAGGTGTGAGTTGGAGCCCTTGAAGTTCATTTCCATTGAAGAGAGTTTGTGTTGGGAATAGAGAATGGGTCCATTGTTTTGGTGATGTCAAATGTGTTTGTATGACTTAATTTCAAACTGGTTGTGTGGAATAAAGTTGTGTTTGTGAAGTGAATGATGAGTTGAGTTGTGATCCTTGTAGCTCTACATCAAATTGGTATTAGAGCCTGAAGATGCTCCAGGAAAGTTGTTTGTGGTTTGTGTGTGTGGTTGTTTGCAAGTTGGTGTAGTGAGAAATTCCAAGAGACTAGGGAGAAAAAAGTGGAGACACCTAGGTGAGGTAGAGAGTTGTGAAGCAAGGAGAGAGTTGCTTGGGAAAATGGATTTTTTTATAAGATTGGAAAGATATTTGCAGGCCGAGGATTCACAAACAAAGAAGAAAAGAGACGAAAAAGACTTTCGAAAAGAGAGGAAAAAGACTTGAGAAAGAAGGAAAGAAAGAAGGCAAGAAAAAAAGAGTTTGGGAAATCCTTGGAGGAGATGAGCATAAAGGTGGAAATATTAGCCAAGGAAAACTCACTGCTTAAGGAAGCACAAAGGAGTTGGAATATACCAATGCCAAAGAAGTTAAGATGGCCTCTAAAGAATATTATGAAGAAGGAAAGATAATAGAAGAAGGTAGCAAATTCAGTCAAAGATGAAGCAAATTTATGGGCACAATATGCAACCATTCAAAAAGAATGGGATAGTAATGTTGGTAATGGACAAGTCAAACAAGAGGAAGAAGAAATCATCAAAGTCGAAGAAAACAAGGACATTGAGGTTGTAAGTGAATTGTTGTGAAGATTGGATTTAAGTTGGTTATGGGAGAAGAGGAATTTGAAGTTCAAGAAGACAAGGAGGAGACCTCAAGGTATCTATATTTTATTTCTAATTTTTCTTTGGATTATGTATGTGCATGTTATGAAGGACAAGGAAAAGTGTATGATGATTTGATGGAGTTTTGGGACCTCCAAGTTGTAAGGATGCTTGATAGAAGAAGGCATAAGAAGAAGAAAAGGAAGAAAAGACCAAAGATGATTGAAAAGACAAAGGACAAAGTGCATAGTAATTGAAAGACTAGGAAGAAGACAATTCAAAGGGGCTTGAATTATTTTTCCCCCGGGAGTTTGGTGCAGGAGCACCTATTTGATCGCATGCATCCATGAGGCCCTATTGAGTTTTGTATTTTAAGGAAAATCTAGAAAAATGACAATGAACAATGAGTTTTCTTGAAGTTTCGTTATTGAATTTAATTTCCACAATGAAGGGAAATGTTTGAGAACTATGCCAAGGTGTTTATGAATACATTTCCTGAAAAAGATTGGTGTATTGAGGTGTTTGATGTCATTTTTATTTGACTATTCTAGAATGAAAAAGTTGTCACAGTCCTAATTAGGGCAAAGTTTGTAAAGTTATTACCTTCCATTTTGAATAACTAAGAAACCATTTGAAGAGGGATTATTTGTGGAGTCTTAAATGCTTTGGAGCCATGTTGAAATTTCCCTTGTTGGTTGCATGTCATATCAAAAAGATTGAGTGGCCTTTGAAATCCTATTAGGCTAGTTGGGACAGTGAAGATTGTAATCACTTTGTTTGTGTATTTGGGGTTTCTCTTTGGGTAAAGAGTTTGTAAACACTGAAAGGTATATTGGAAGCCTATTCAATTTTGGATTTGATGAGTCTTTTAGGTTGAACCTTCGCTGATTTGACTATCCTGTTAAGACAAATTGGAAACATTCTCATTTTGGCTCAAGAGTTGAAGGGTTGAAATGAGTCTTTGACAAAATGTTATGAACTAGGAATGGAAGATGGTTCATTTGATTTGGGAAGATGTTTTTTGGCATGTTTGAAGCATCTACAAGGGGAATGGGCTTGGAAATTATGGGGTTGATTTTGTATGGGGTCTAAAAGAGCCTAATTTGTTGTTAGGATAGTCATTGTTTCTCATTTTTTTTATGTTTGTGTTGGTAAATGATCAAGTTGAGTTTGGTAAGGGATGTTTAATTTTTTAGATGCCTTTGAAAAATTCATGTGAAGGCCTGAAGCCCTGGGTGTGAGTTGGAGCCCTTGAATTTCATTTCCATTAAAGAGAGTTTGTGTTGGGAATAGAGTTTGGGTCCATTGTTTTGGTGATGTCAAATGTGTTTGTATGCCTTAATTTCAGAATGGTTGTGTGGAATCAAGTTATGTTTGTGAAGTGAATGATGAGTTGAGTTGTGATCCTTGTAGCTTTGCATCATATGTGTAGCCTTCCATTGTTTTTTTCTTTGTCTTACCTTAAAATAAGAAACCTCAAACATCTCTTGACCTTTGAATTTTTTATCCTTTTCCATTCCTTTATATTTTGAAATAAAATTTTGGGTCTTCCTTGATATTATTTCCACTCCCTAAAAGAGAAAATAATCAAAATCAACAAACTTCTAATTTTCAAACCATATACTAGCACTTTTTTGGTTGTAGCATGGTTACTAAGTTACTTTGGTCTTCAATTTGATTCTTGATTTAGAGTGTCTCCAACAATGACATTGATCTAAGTTTTAGGCCCCAAATCCCTAAGGCTTAATAATTTCCCAAGTGCCAAGGGTCTCAAACCTAGGAAAATCACTAGGAACTTGTCTTCAAGTTGAGCAATTGAGAACTAATGTTTTTGGGTAATACCTTCTTCACTTTTATATTTTTGAGACTAAGGGTGATTTCCCTAAGGTAGTAGATGATGATTCACAAATTGAATACTCCCTTATAACAATATATATACCTAGTACATAGTGTATCCCAATATTGGTGTCACAATATGCCTATGTTCTACTTTGGATATGTAAAAATACTCAAGTTGTTTAAACAAATGGTTTTCCATATTAAAAATATCAAAATGCTTTTTATGATAATCCCTTGTGATATTATTTGCATTCAAACATGGTAGTAGAACAAAAAAACTAAACATAATGAAATATGTTTTAGATGATATATTTTAGAATGTGTTGAGGATGGTGGGAGAGAAAACCTATCATACGTGGGTGTCTTTATCTAGTTGGGAAAAAAAGTTTATGTGTTTTAATATAAAATATGTAACAATTGAAACTAAATTAAAACTTTAATCAAGGTATCACACAAGAGTAAGTTTTAAAAATGCATAAGTAAGCTAGGATCTACACATACATTTAGAAAAACCATAGATAGTTGTATAATATTCTGTGAGTTTACTTAGTGATTCAAAATCATGCCATAAATTTTTTTAGTTATGATAGAAAGATACCTTATAAAAGGATTTGCAAGGATTTTATAGTGATTTTTCTAGCAAACTAAAAAGATCACACATCTAGAAATGCACACCATAAACATCGAGACACTCAATGAAGGTTGATTCTATCATTACTTAGTTGATCTAAAAAGTTTATGATTATTTTCACAATTTTTTGCATTAACCTAGATCATTACAATGTAAAAATAGCTATACCTCTAGAAGTAGAAGTTGAAATCCTAAGGCTTTATGTGAATATCTCTCTTTTGCTAGCTCTACAATTGCTCCTCCTTGAAAAATCTGTCCCCCTTTCAAAAGTGGTTTCCAAAGTATATATAATCATGATAGTAAAAAATACAAACATAAGGCCATATTATACAAGTAAACCCTAGCGACAATACCCTACAACGCACAACTAAAAAGTTTCATCTAGAAATTTGATCTAGTGGATAAGAAACGTGGGAGTTCAAGAGGTATTAAGATGTATGTGATATAGGTTGAAATTTTTGTGACTTCACAAGGCTTATTGGTAGGTGGAAAATTCAACTCTATAAGGATATATGGATGAATTAGGTCCTTGTGGAATTGTGAGGAAACAATAAGTTACAAGATGTGTCTTGTAACCTTGAAGGTTTTGTATGAAAGTTCCCTTAGTCTTGATGCAGGTATACATTGGTCAATTGAACTTGGTGGAGATGATAGGGGGACCCAGATAATATCGAATATTGCACAGAAGTTCCACAAATTTTTTGAGTGGTAAAAAATTGTTCTAGTGTAGAAAGACTTAATAGTCAACTAAATCTAGATGGGAGAGAAAATTCCATAACATTGTAAATTGTTTGAAAATAAATCCAAACTCCACCAAACTTGAAACACAAGCACCCTTATTAAACTCTTCTACATGATAAAAATTTTATTTAATTTTTATAAAGCCAAAATTTAGAATTTTGGTGTAGCCTTAGGTTCAATCTTTTCATGACTCTTGGAACTCATTGATTGGCCCATAGGATCTGTGAGTAAGCCACCATAACACTTTTTCATTTTTTAAAACACTTGGGATGGTTGAAAAAAATAAGGGTAATTAATACACTATGACATTTCAATTGGAAACTAAACTTAGCTTACTAAGGAAACAAACAGTTCACTTGGAATTGCCTACAAACATTTCCTTCAACTTTATTAGCCTCTAACAAGTCCATCCTAGTCATTGGTATCCATCAAAATATTTTATGAATTCACCTTGCTACTAGACATTGAAATTGACCACGAAATGAACACTTTGAGAGTTTGGTTGGAATCAGGTCTTTTATGAAGATATGACCAAAATTTGAACTATGCCATGGAAAAATGAATGAGTGCACTTAGAAATCTCCAAAAAAAATTATACTTAGCTAATTTCAATCATTGTGGGAACCCTTCCTCCAACTACACAATGCAGAATTTGAACTGGTCCATCTAAACTTCTTTCTTAGCACTTTGCAAAAATCTTATCCACTATTGAACTACACCTTATAACTAGTTAAAAATATTGGGTTGGTTGTGTTAAATTTTTTGAAAAATGGCCAATAGTAGGCCAAAACCTAGCAAGATAGATGGTAGCAAGCCAAAAAATTTCATGTGCATAACTTAGTCAATTTTCATATTATTTTCCTCATATTTGAACTAAGGATACCCATTTGGAAGTTTGACAAGGTAAAACGCTTATAAATCCCCTAAATTTAATCATTTTGGAATTTTCAATTAGGTACATTGTCTTAAAGAAAGGAATGGGTATAATGACAAAATACAAACACTAAACATGATAAACCCACATATATTTTCTAGGATCGATTATAAATGATGAGAAATGAGAAGGGGGGAAATACAAGGAAAATAACATAACCAAAAATAATAGGGAAAAATAAGACACAAATAAATGTGATTTCAAAAAGATCCATCTATTTATCATAACTACACCAATTGCAAGTTTACTATAGTCCTCAATATATGGTTTAGTAGGTAAAATATTAAGATCACTAGCTTGAGATAGATCATCTTACCTAAATTATGAAAAACCTTGATAATATGGGGGGAGCCTATATGAAGATGATGCCTAGGTTGATTCTCATGGGAACTTATGTATTTGGCTAAAGCTTCATCATTTTAGAATATGTCTAAAGGGGATTAGTATCCATGAATCCATCCCAAATGAAATTTAAATATATACTAAGGGAATATCAATACCATCATTAATGGTGCATACAAATTCAATGCATTTAGTATCACTTTTCAAGGAATTTAATATTTTTGCACAACAAATGTTGATTCAAAACTAATCATTTCCCATAGAACCAAGATTTTACTAAAAATTACATCATTTTCCATTATGAATAGCCAATATAGATCATGGTAAATATTTCACACAACACTAACTATATTTGGATCCATGAGAGGTATTACCTTCACTATAGAATGTGTATCTATGTGAGAATTTGATGGTTAAGTAGCATATATATTAGGATCAATGGGAAAAGGGGAATGTTTATTATCACAGTGTTATTCTTGTTCTCTAGGACTTGATTTATTAAAAACTAACAAAACTCAAACATCCTCAAGGTTAACATGAGAAACATTAGGATTAGGGATAATTTATGAATACATCATAGGCCCAATTAGTTTTATTGGACAACTTAATGTTTTATACTTTTCAATTACTTGATGTAAAATTTATATGGGTTAACATCAATTATCACACCATAAATTATTTGTATGAATAAATATGATTTTATGAAGCAATGTGGATGGAAAACACCCATTGCATGAATCCATGGTGGCCCCAAAATAATAGTATGCAATAAAACTCTAGACATAATATCATGTAAAGTAGTCTCAAGGGTAATGATTCCTCAAGTGATATTACCAAAATGATTCTTGCATATAATTATGGTCTCCTTATATTATTACCTTGGATTTAGGAAGATTAGAGTAACTAAGTTGGATCCATGTAAACAATATTTACTAAAAATATTCAATCCATATTCATTTCCTACCAAAGAATCCTTTATTATAATTTCTCTATCCCTAAGCACAATATAATAGTATATACTCATAAATCACATGTCTAGGTGGTAACTCATGGTACAAAATAAATAGAATGATTAACATGTAACATACCCAAAAGTGCAAGCCTAGGTGTAAAATTAGTTAGTGTTATAACTTAGTTATGAAAAGTAAAAGTAAAATATGATTAAGCCTAGTTTGAGATGAAAAAATTAAAAATAATAAGCCATGTGGAATTTACCCTCATTAAAGCTTGTGTCATTCATACAAATAGAAGGTACACGTAGATCTTGTGTTTACTTCACAATAGATGTGCGACAAGATGGTTCATATGAAGGAGAGTGCTCAAGGGTAAAATACATCTAGAGTCAAGTACACAACTATCACTCTTTATAAAAGGTGTGGACGACATCTAATTATCATGGAGGAATGAAGTAAAAATCTCCAAAAGAGAAGGGAAAAAGGATGATCAAATCCATAAATGAAGAGAATGAGCATACATTGTGATATAATACTTTCACAAAAAAAGTGATCCTATTTGTGTGATAGAATTTCATTAATGAATCAAGAACAAAGAGGTCACATGTCATGTACAAGAATCAACATGTAAAAATTAGTTAGGGTAGCAAGAATAGATGCTAGGAGGAAAGTTTGAAATTATGTTACTCTTTTAGCCAAAAAAGTAGCTTTGGAAAAATAACTTTCACCCAAAACTATATGGTACCTATGTGGCATAAGGAGTTTTTAGCGAAACCCTTTTTCATAAAACTACTATTAACTATTTTAATTTTAAAATTGGAACAAGGTTGAACTTTCATACAATGTTTTGGCTTCTTTTTTTTTAACAAAAAGTGTTTTAACTTTGAGAAAAAATGTTCTAGTCAAAACATTTTTGTCCAAAATTTTCTATGTAACAACCTATGTGGCATCTTAACCCCTTTTTTAGGGTAAATTCAACAAAAGTTCAACTTCAACTCTATATTTCTCCAATTAAGGGTACTTTCATGAAATTTTGAAAATGCGGTTTTGTAGAGCTCAAAGTGTAAAATTTAAACATACATATATCTAATATAATGATCAATTTCATATAAATTGTTTTTAAATTTACAAGTAGGCTATTATAATCAAACATCAAGTTGAATAGGAATAAAAAAGCTGAATATATTTATTTTTAAAAAAATATATTGTGCACTAGAGAAGAGATTATTGTCTAAGAGGGTATATATTCTTTTAATATAAAAAATTCAAACAAAAGTTGATGTCCCATGAAAACTATGATGTTCTAATTAATTTTGATTATTTTTTTTTGGCAAAAGGCATTATGCCTGTATATATTTATATATATTCATAAGAAATTTACAAAAGTGCTTGATATATAATTACTTTTATTAGTCAAATTCATCCATTATCACTACCTATTTTGACTAAAATATAATTGTATATAAACATAAGCCACTAACCCAAAAAACCCAATATATTGTTGAAAATGAAGGAAATTACATAGCTTAATACTTTGTAAAACTATGAGATTATAGATCTAATTAGTGTTCTTTGTTACAAATTATTTGTAGATGATTATTTGTTTTGATTCATTTTACCATTTGAAGAAGTAGACAAAAGATTGTAGAAGAATAAGACTAGAAGATAGAAGTGATATAGCATATACCGTGGAGAAACCCTTTCAGGCAAAAAGTCCACCACCAAAATCAATAGTTCTCGTATTATTTAACCTAGAACAAGATTACAATAATTCTTTATCAATCCTTTCTTGAGATGCTTCTTTTTCTTTCAACAATTCTTCTTCACAACCTGCAATAAAATCTAATAAAACTCTCTTCAACTTGCTGCAATAAATAGACAATAATGAGCCTTGTAAACTCCAAAGAGTTGACAATTACAAAGCATAAAGATTATCTCACAAAACCTATGCCTATTCTTTGCAATTAGAGTTCTTCCATGAAAACTAATGTCAAACCAAGTCCTTCATCAATTTGGGTGTCCCAAACTGAAGTCATAACTCGACGTTGATTCTAAAGATATCTTGTAAGATTCTCCTCAAATTCGGCACCCAAGAATGTTCCCACTTAACTCAACCTTATAAAATATCTTATCATGAAATAGTGTTAACTCCAAGATTCCAACTTGGGTGCCCAAAGTGGGTCCAAGTCAATCTCTGTTAGTTGAAACATATCTCTCCACCATTCATGCAAATATCACGCATGATTTATCATCCCTTGTTTACTGTAAGTAGTCACTTGTTATCTGTCATGCAACTCAAACTAACTACATGCAATTGAAGATAACTCAACCATAATTGAATTGAATTGAACTAAACTTAACTGAACTGAATTGAATTGATATTAAATTGAATTGAACTGAACTAATCTAAATTGATTTGAACTAAACTCCATGCATGTAAATATCAATCCCTAACTTCTAGGATCTTTGCATGCATTACTGAAGTGTTATCTTTTTCTCCAAATAGTTAACTTAACTCAAGGTGGGTTCCATCTTCCATGTGAGTGCCCCATGTGCTCCTATTTTTTAGGAACTCTTCTTGGACGCCCTCACATGCTCCTATCATTTAGAATTAATTACAAATATCAATTAACATGTTCATTTCATTCTAATTTTTTCTCTTTCTAATCCTAGTGTTGGGGAAAAATTTCCAAGGACTTAGGAGATACATGAAATATGTTTAGGATTTCAATTAAATGAAATCCCATTCCCAACATTCTCCCACTTGACATTATACATTGCAATTATTCTAAACAAGGAATCATTATTATAAATCAAGTACCAGACTCAAGGACAATGACCTTCCTGCACCAACTAATCAATCCATGCCAACTTCAAATGCAATCTATATAATCATGAAGCTCCAACCAAATGATTAATACTCAAAACCAAGAGAACATATCTGTAGGAACTAATTTCATAAGATAATATACAACATTAATCAAAGTGTCAACTTTCTCAATTAATACCTTCCCACTCTCAACCATTTCTTGCACAAAGTGATATTGAACATCAACATTCTTAGTACGAGCATGATAGATATTATTTTTGGCTAAAAAAATAGCATTTTGTCTATCACATTCAAGTTTAACTTGCAATTAAAAATAATACATTTCCAAGTATTTGTAACCAAACTACCTCTTTAGGGGCTTGTGACACCTCCAAGTGTGTTGAAATCACGTCCAACCAAGGTGTAGGCTTCTCAGTTTTTACTGTTGAAAAATATTTTCTTACAAGTAACCATTCCAACATATATATCTTACCATAAGAGAACTCAAGCCTCACCTATTTCTCCAAGTATCCATGAGGACTTGTAACCAACCAATCCATGCCAAACTCCAAATGCAACATAACACTATCATGAAGTAATCAAGAAAATGATTAATGTACCCAATACATAAGAGAACTACACAAGATCAATGTAAAATCTCCAATCATGAATCAGGAACATAAACATGACAACATGATCTAACCATCTCCTCTAAGGAGATCACATGCATCATAACATACATAAACATCGCAGTCTCAAGAGAACTAGTACCATGTGAAACTGTAAACGCATATCAAGAGTAAACCATGACATAATAGCAACTGCTCTAAACCAAGAAAAAAAATGTATTCCAATCACATTAGGATAACCTTACCAATGATGCATCCATGTCACTGCCAACAACTCCCATTGAACCATGGTACGAGCTACACATGGCATCATGACTACCATCCTCTTCATGAAGGTCACTTTTTAACATCAAGAAAAGAGTCATCACTAATATTTTTACATGAAATGATCAATGCATGATTACCATCATCTGAGGATTCCTTTATAGAAGAATTAAAACTATTTTTCTTATTCTTACAATCCTTCTTCACATGTCTAAGTTTCCCACAGTTCCAACACTTTACCTTACTCTGTCCTTCTTAATTACCCTTCCCTTCCTTGTCTCCCTTAGGTTCCTTTTTCTTAGGATTACCTTTTACAAACAAGGCATCTTGGATTTCCATTTTAGAATGCCTCCCCATCTCCTCTGATATGAGAGTAGGAATTATATTGTCCATCTTATATCTGCACCACTACCATTGATGGAAACAATTAGATTTTCCCAAGATTTTGGTAAAGAACAAAGTAACAAAATCCATTTATCTTCATCTTCTAGTTTTACATATATAGATGCTAACTGACTTAGAATCAAATTAAAAGAATTCAAATGATTTGTAACAGAATCACCATCTTTCATCTTTAAAGAATACAACTGTCTTTTCAGATACAACTTATTAGTAAGACTTTTAGATTGATAAATATCACCTATTCTCTTCCACAATTTGTATGCAGTAGTTTCTTCTAAAACATTCAAGAGAACAACATCAACAAGACATAATCTTATGGTCCTTTTTGCCTTCTTATCAATATTATCCCAATCCTCATCTAACATCATTGTAGGTGACTTTGTCTCATTATCAACAGCTAACAACTGATCTCTCTCTTCAAGGAGATCCTCCATTTTTAGTTTACACATCTCATAATTAGATCCTTTGAATCTTTCAATATCTAAACGAGAATTAAAACTCATTGTAACAAAATTATATTCCAAAATCAGCAATAACACAATAGTAAAAGTTCCCACTACAGCCAAAAATAGTTCAAAATTTTAAGAGAAAGGCATCCCAAACTCTACCCAACCATTAGCTCTGATACCAAATGTTGAAAATGGAGGTAATTATGTAGCTTAATACTTTGTAAAACTATGAGATTGTAGATCTAATTAAGTGTTATGTGTTACAAATTCTTTGTAGATGATTATATGTTTTCATTCATTTTACCATTTGTAGAAGTGGATAGAAGATTGTAGAAGAATAAGACCAGAAGATAGAAGTGACACAACATATACCATTGAGAAACCCTTTCATGAAAAAACTCCACCACTAGAATCAATAGTGCTTGTATTATTTAACCTTAGAACAAGATTACAATAATTCTTTATTAATCCTTGCTTGAGATGCTTCTTTTTCCTTCAACAATTCTTCTTCACAACCTACAGTAAAATCTAATAAAACTCTCTTCAACTTGCTACAATAAATAGACAATAATGAGCCTTGTAAACTCCAAAGAGTTGACAATTATGAAGCACAAATCTTATCTCACAAAACCTATGCTTATTCTTTGCAAGTAGATTTCTTCCATGAAAAACAATGTTAAACCAAGTCCTTCATCAATTTGGGCATCCCAAACTAAAGTCATAACTCAATGCTGATTATGAAGATATCTTGTAAGCTTCTCCTCAAAGTTGGCACCCAAGAATGGGCCTATTTAACTCAACTTTATAAAATATCTTATCATGCAAAAGTGTTAACTCCAAGATGCCAACATGGGCACCCAAAGTGGGTCCAAGTGAATATCTATTAACTGAAACATATCTCTCCTCCATTCATGCAAATACCATGCATGATTGACCATCCCCTATTAATTGTAAGTAGTCACCTGTTATCTGTCATGCAACTCAAGTCATTAGCATGAAATTCAAGTCAACTGAATTCAACTAACATGCAACTCAAACTAATTATCTATCAACTAAAGATAACTAAACCATAACTGAACATAACTGAACATAACTGAACTAAACTGAACTAAATTGAACTATACTAAACTAAACTAAACTAAACTAAACTAAACTAAACCATGTGCTCCTATTTTGTAGGACTCTTGTTGGACACCCTCACAGGGTCCTAATATTTAGAATTAATTACAAATGTCAATTAACATGTTCATTTCATTCAAATTTAATCTTTTTCTAATCCTAGTGTTGGGGAATAGTTTATAAGGACTTACGAGATACATAAAATATTTTTAGGATTGCAATTAAATGACATCCTGTTCCTGACACATATTGCAAAATGTTTCTCCTAGAATATTAACTCTAAAACCCCATATTTTCAATAAAACAGACTTCAAGAACCTAGAATACTATCTCTAAAAACCCATATTGTCAACAAAATTAGACTTCAAGAAAACATTATTCTTCCATTTGGTCTACTGGAACCTCATTTTCATCCTGATGTTCACCCATATTGTCTAGACCAAACTGTCTAGGAAGCAAATTAAATTCAAGTTAAGTTCCATATTATTAGCCTGCAAGGCTTGACCTTCAACTTGCTTCTCAGCATCCAATCGACTATGGTATTCAACAACTACTCATTGCATAATGGCTCCTTCCTGAAAAGAACTATGTTGACCAATTTTAGTCTCCTTTTGTTTGAAGACACCTTGCTTTCGTGGGTCATGGTTGTGTGTGAGCAGGATTAGTATTGCATTCTCTTACCCGAATACTTTCTGCTAGTTCATTCTCAATTTTCTCTGCAAACTTCTTCAGGGAATACAACATGGAATTTTATTTCCTTGTTGCCAAAGTTTTCTTTATCACAAAAAAAATTGCTATAAACTCAATCCTGTAGGTTATCAAGTGATGGGGATAAATCCCTCCTAAAAACCCCTTACCCTTCCACATATTATAAGATTGACAAGCACTAATAAAAATGGCACTTGGAAGAAAGGTTTCTTGAACTACCTTCTTATCAATAAGCTCCATATCATGAAAATTTTACAATAAATCGAGTAAATTAGAAATGAAAACAGAGACTATTTGAGAAGGATATATCAACCTATTTGTCTCTAGCTCCAAAATCTCTTGTCTAATTACTCCCTTAATTACTTTCCAGAATTGTTGACAATGGTCTTTGAACATGAGCCTAAACTCTCCATCAGTAATCACTTCTGAGAACATTTCCCAATTATTGACTAGGATAACTGCTCAATTATTCCTCAGCACACTTACAATATGAAGTCTCTGGAAAGCTTTGCATTTCCAATGACACTCACTACCTTCTCTACAGGAAGACATTCAAAGCCTCTTGCAATTCTAGTATAGCGGCCATGAGAAACTTCTCGAAGGAATTAGGAAACTAACCTTGTCCATAATGAATGCAAAAGCACGTTGAAGTGCATAAATGCATTTTTCCACACAATCGACCCCAAGAGACATGTCTTAAAATAATCTTTTTATCCTTATTTATCTTTCCCAAATCGCATAAGATCAGCTTGAGTACACATCTAAAGATAAAACATGGATTTTAATTATGGTTTTCATTTGCAAGGACATACGATTGCTCGCCGTTAGGGTATGTGCATGATCATCATGGAAAAAACAGGCCCTTAAGTGGCAAAAAATTAAGAAAAATCAATGTTAGGCAACTTGACATAAAAATTTGAATAAGTTATCTATTTTATTTCAAAAATATGTAAGAATAGAACCTATAGAAAATTGAATGTAGTTTCTAAACTACTAGGCTTATTTTTTTAAAAAAAAAATCTATTTGGTGAAAATTTGAAATTTCAAAGCAGTAATACTTAAATTTTAAGGAAAAAATAAGTAGGTGTCTATCTGACCACCCTAACCATAATAAGATGATAATATTTTTTATAAGATTTTATATACAAGTAGAGGACTCATGTCTGGATGTGATGCATATTTTTGTAATTTTTTTCCATAAATAATTAGTTATGAATTTTTTATTACAAATTTTAAAAATATAAAATCAGTATGTATGACCACCTTAACTTGGTCAAAACTTCATGAAATTTAATTTTTATATTTTTAATCCTATAGTATGTGAGCATAGAATATGATGCATATTTCAGATTCAAAAAATGTGATATCGTTTGAAAGTTATAGATGTTTTTTAATCACCTATCGATGAGGACTTTAGTCGTAATTCTAATAGAAAATAAATAATAATTATTTATTAAATTCAAATTAAAGCATAATTTATATTGGTGGAAATATGAGAATCTCCTTTAAAAACTCTTTTTGTTTCATCAATTTTGGGTAAAAAAAAAGTCGTCAGCCACATACCATACAAATACCCATAATATTGCCACTTTTTGGCCCATCATGATCTTGCACATACCCCTTAAACAGATTGAATTCTGCCAAATTAGCAATGTATCTAATAGAATTAACACTTGATTAGTCCAAAAAATGTTTATAGATATAGTTGACCATCACCATTGCTTGGCCCAATGGAGAGACAATTAAATAATCATGTTTTGATCCCTGAAATCAAATGGAATCCTTCACACATATTTTCCATGAAACAATATTTATGATAATACATCAAAGGTACCTAAAAAATAAAATGAAATCATTAGAAATTAAAACATGGCAGCCTAACATTGCCTCTTGATTGCCATGTGCCACCGCAAAAAGTCTCCAATGCTTCTTTAGCATGAACCACTAATTCTTCACATTTTTTGAATCCTTCATGCACATTATATTAAATAAATCCCAATGAAAAGTTAGCCTATATTGACGCTAGCAAATTCCCAACTATCTAAATCATGAATGATAGCCTCATGTTAATCGTAGACTACTGATCAAAATTTATAAACTTCCCCATTAGAAATTAAAACATGGCATCCTGATGTTGCCTCTTGATTGCCATGTGCCACCACAAAAATTCTCCAATGCTTCTTTAGCACGAACAACCGATTCTTCACATTTTTTGAATCCTTCATGCACATTATATTAAATAAAGCCCAGTGAACACTTATCCTATGTCAACGCTAACAAATTCCCAACTGTCTAAATCATGAATGATAGCCACATGTTATTCATAGACTACTGATCAAAATTTATAAACTTCCCCACATTTAAAAGCCCCTTTAGGAAATCAAATTTTTTGACCCCTTGAGCATATTGTTGACTTGCCACCAATTATATTACTATTAGGAAAGCACCTACTATAATTTTCAAAAGTTTGAATTTTTTATATGAGAGTTGTTAGCTGGTTACAAATTTTTCCCGTGACCTTAGTAGGGCACTTTATACTCAAATCAACCCCATTCTCCCCAAACTCAATTCAATTTATCTATACTTTCTCAATTTATTATTTCTTGCAGATTAGAGAATGATTTCAGCTTATCATCATTTTCTGTTATGAATACCTCTTTTTTCTGGCACCCCATATTTTCTAAATGGTCTACTAGCATATTTCCTTCATGATATGTATGAGAAATATGATAGAGTTCAAACTTGTCCATTAATTTCCATACATTTTTTAATATATACCTTAGATGCCAATTATGACAATGTCTTTCCTTACACATGTTAACAACTACTAATTAATCTTGTTGATTTGGAGGTGCCTTGCTAGTTTTAGACCGTAAAGAATGGCCATTGATTCTTCCATATTATTTGTTCCAAGTGGTAAGGTAATTGATCTAGATGCCTTTAGTTTTCCCCAGAGTATATAATGCAAATTCCTACCCCTAAAGTGCCCAGATTCCCTTTTGATGCACCATCAAAATTGAGTTTATAAAATCTTGTCATTGGTGGTTGCCATTTGATTAAACTTCTATCCACCTTCAACTTATTAGTTAGCATCATACTCCCATTGAAATATAGATTAATGCCTTGCCAAATCTTAAGAATAATTTGGTCCCATGAAGTGAGCAAAGAGTTCACATTCTTGTGATCATGGACACATGCATTAACTACTTCTTTAATTTATTTTTCAATGGTTGCATGGACAAACTAATTTGAAGCTGATACTTTTCTGAAGATGCACTTGTTTTGTTCCCACTAAATGGACCAAGTCACTGTAACTAGGATTATATGCCAAACGCATGCAAAAAATGGAAGACTTATATAATACTTCCCACAAAGAAAAGAGATCACATACTAAGTTTGGCAGTGATGCATGGAAGCTCATCTTTTGTATAAAAAATTCCCAACAACTTTGAGCAAATGTACATTGAAAAAATAGATGATCAAGGGTCTCCAGACTCTTACCACATAGAACACAATTAAAGGGGTCTTCTATTCCCAATTTAACTTGAGATGATCACTTGTGAGCACTCTCTTCCTCAATTTACCAACCATGCAAAACTCCTTGCCATAGGTAGCACCACATTATTCCAACAAAATGAATATGCTCTCTAAGATTGCAACTAAATATCCTTGTTTAGGACCGCTTTATAGCCTTGTTTAATTGAATAATTACCATCTTTTGATGGTGCCTAAATAATGATGCAATGCAAATAGGAATTCACCAATCTCCAACTAACTTCAGTGAGGCATATTTCTCAACAATGGGTTTCAATCCCACAAACTCACCTATCTCAACACAAGAAATCTTCATAAAACAATGACTCAACATGGAACAATATTAGTTCTCCACCTTTTTAGACTTAAAAATGGCCTCAACTATCTCTATCATCATTTAAGAACCTTAACTAAACCAGAACAGTCATTAGAGTATGCCCTTTCATCAACTCACCATTCCTTTATTCACAACCAAACCCTAATAGCCTTCACACAATTACCCAAAACAAAAAATACAATTCCAACCTTTTCTCTAACCTTCAAATATGTTTAAAAAACATGATAATGACTTATTAAATCCTATTGGAGCTTCCACAAACATTCAACTCTCACCCATTTGATATACTCATGCTTAACCAGGCTTTTTGCTAATAGGTCTGCACATGGGACTATCATAATTTTTCTCCCAAAATACACACTGAAACCTAAAATAAATAATATATTTAGATACCCCTTTCCCTTGTTTAAAACATATCTCAAGATGGGTGTCAAGTCCTTTGGAACATATGCTTGAAAAATTGTTGTCTCAGATAGTATTAGGCCTAATAGGCTTTGCTCCAAATAGGGTTTATTGAAATTACTATCTCTAGGATTGATTTCTCCTAAAAAACACTTGGAACACACCAAATTAGGTTTACTTATGCTTAATATTCCATCAAAATTCCATTTACAAAGCAAATTTCAAAAACCCTAAGTGTACTATACACCAAACTCTGTTTTTGCAGAGTATGCCTAGATTTTCAGTCCCTGACTTCAACTTCTTTCCCTTTAAACTTAATCTTTTAGCCTGAAACTTCAATAAAATGAAATTATATGTTATAAAAAAAATTTCCACCAAATATTAGCAATTTTCACTAGAAAACTTAGGATAAACACAAATTCTCATGTCTTTGTTTATCCTAATCATGGTTTTTCATATTTTTTACACAAATTGCAATAACTCTCTCAATTTCTCACCAATATGCATGACCAAAAAAAAAGAAATTTTATTGAGTGTAACATCAATTACAAACACATATACATGCATATAGGCCCGTACAAATTCATACACCTACAAAAAACCATAGTTTTTGAGGAAATATGTAAGAAACAAATATTTTATTCATTCCAATTCTTATCTTCAATCACCCACACCATAACAAATGGTTACAAGGAATTTTTAAAGGTATTCAACATGGTTCCTCACATTCCAACTGATTTCTAACTACTCCTCAATGTTTTAGACCCATGACCTAACCTTTCACCTTCATAATGTTGATTTTTTGCAACTTTACAATTTTTTCATACTTGTGACAACTTTTGAATACATTTGCAAAATGTGGTACAATGATCTCCTAATGATTCTAATACAAATAAAAATTACTTTAATGACCCTTGAACAATGTGAAACAACAAAATTTTAATCAACCTTCAAGATTTGCTTCATAGAATCGTGACATTGTCAAGATGCTCCTGCATCATTCTCTTGGCCAAATGATTTTCAAGTCCACTTGAATTTGAAATTGTCAAAAAAAATGTATTCTTTGTATGCTCTATCTTTGATTGACCTTGAAACTACTCTTAATCACCTTCATTTTCACCTTAGGCCTAAACTTGTCCATGCAAATCAACTTCCTATCTTGCTTGCCAACTGAAATCAAATTCATTATGCTTTGGTGCATCTCAATATCTTGTTTCTCCCTTTGTCCTTTGATCTTCAAATTGTTCCCTATCAAAAATATTAGTATTACAAAGAAATAATACATCTCAATATCTTGTTTCTCCCTTTGTCCTTTGATCTTCAACCAAAAATATTTCTTCAACTCTTTGCAAATCTCCAAGATCAATTCATCCATAATCTGCTCTTAATCCAAACTTGACACCAACTCAATATCTTTACTCTCTAAAATTGGGTACTTTATCTTTATTTCTTCTCCATATTTATGCTTGGGAATGACTGCAACATCGTTGTCTTCTTCATCTATGAATCCTTCATTTGCATCTTGAAACTCTTCTTCTTCCATTGTCTTCATTTTCCTTTTCCTTCTTTTGACAATCTTCTTTATGGGCCATGTAACTCTTTTTTTAATCTTCAAGTGCCAACTTGTCATTTGCTTAATCCACTTCCATCTTCATCATGGACTCCTGGAACTCTTTTTCCAACCTTCTCATCTCTTGCTTCAATGATGCTATCTCTCTATCCATCTTCTTGTGTCTCTTTCTCTTCTTCCTTTCTTCCTCTACCTGCAAATGTCTTCTCAATATCTCCATCTTTTAGATGGTCTCTAAGAAAGTATCTCCTTGTATCAAATAACACGACCAACCTTTATTGATAAGAATATTGTTCTTGCTGCCAAAATTTTGTGTAGACAATTCTTTTGTTCATTTGTTAATGAAGTGCCTAAAAAATATTTCCAAAGTACCTTTCCTGAAGAAGGATCTACTTCACTTACATAATCAATTAATTTGGAACCCCATGTGTAAGACCTCTCTTTGCATGTGACTAATACAACCTTAAATTTTTATATATTTCTCCTAAAAAGATTGTTAGATATTTTGCAAGTGATATGAAGGTGATTGTCTAATAGTAACCTTATAATTTATTTTTACTTTATTGTATATCATTGTTATTTTACTTAATGAAGATGTACATGCATGTGAATTATTGTATGATATTCAAACTTATAAGATGAATTTGAAATAAGATAAGTGTTGTGTTGTATTACATTGGAAGAGTAATTAGCTATGTAAATGATTCATGAATAAAGTCACAAAGATTCAATTTACAATTAATGTGGTTTATTATTATGTCTAACTGTGCTTAATTATGTTGTGCAGGAAATTAAGTGAGTCAATGTGGGATTAACATTAAAGGTCGAAAATAGAATATGCAAATAGGAGGATAGATAAATGTTGGAATCAAATCAAATACATCTTTGGGAAGTTCTAAGTGTAGCCCTATTTGACTTAGAATGGTTTGAGGTTTTATTATTGGTTGGGTGATTATGTTTGAGTATAATCCAATTGTAGGACATCATGTGATGTGAGTTTCGTTGGGGTTGGAACCCTTGGTTAAGATTCATATGGATTTTTGTGTGGGTTTTAAAAAGGAATTATTGAATCAATTTCCTTGGTTTTTGAACAAGAATAGACCCCTAGGACCTATACCTATGGGTTTGGAACCTTTTTGACACATGTGAACTTGTCCTTTGTAACACCCCTTCATTTTGTTATTTTGATCAAACAGTGTTTGTTATTTTGTTATTTTGTGGATTAAATTATCATGTATGTGAATTATTGATGCTTTATGTTTTGATTTTCCAATTAATGATTAGAGGCATCAGTTAGCAATATTGTATTGGTGAAGGGGACGGGATCACATCACTCGCACACGAGTGCCCTGTGATTCCGTGATTTCCTCTTCACGGTGCGTTTTGATGTTTATATATATGTATGCATGTTCGACACTCGTGTTGTGTGCAGGATGCAGGTACAGGACATTCACTCCACCTTATTTCGCAGGTCTGAGCATGTCCCTTATTCAACGGAAAAGATTGGGAGATAGTAGCTTGGGTTTCTGTGTCGTGACATCACCCTAGCCATAGTGGGTTGTCGGGTTGTCAGTTGGGATAAGCTATTTGTCTTGTCATCTCATCTCCCTTTGCTTGCATGATTTAAATTTCCTAGTGAAAGGGTGTTGCTTTATTTAATTTTATTGCCAAAATTCATAATAGAGTGCTTATTAAGTAATTAGTTGATTTAATGCAACTGATGAATAATCTAACCGTGAATTAGATTTATTGTGGATTAATTAAATTAGTCCAATTGTGTTAGCATTATTAAATAATGAGATTAAAAAATATATACATTAGAAGTTGTATTGCATTCATCATGTAAGAAAATAAAATTAAAAATGATTTGTTTTAAATGTATTAGTTGGATTCAATTTTGTGAAATAAAATGAATTTAGTTAGCATTGTGGGGTAAATGGAATTGGGTTTTTTTTTAAATGATTATTATGCATTTGAAAAGGGAAAACAAAGTTGTTTTATTAATTTCAAAAAATATATATATATATCCAAAAATATCTAAATTTGCAATAACTTTTGGTGGGTGGCTAAATTAGGGGTTTGACATTTTTTTTTGGAGGCCATAAGGTAAATGCATTCTTTTTTTGAATTATCTTTTTCATAATTGGGTTAAAAAAAAAAATTGGAGAGCAAGAAAACTTGAAGAAACTTGGAGAAATTCTTGGAAGAAGGGTTTGAAAGATTTGTTGAAGCAAATTGGAAGGAGATGAACCTCCATTGAAGGATTTTAAAGCTTGGAGAAAATCATAAGGTTCCATGCTTTCCTTATTTTGTTCAAATCTTATTCTCAAAAACTTTGTTTTAAATTGTGCAATCTGTTCAAGGAATTTAAATTGTAATTTAGGGGAAAACCCATCAAACATATCCATTCAAGCTTGAACAACTCTCAAAAATATTGTAGAAACTCTCATTTTAATTTGGAAAAAGAAATGGAAATCTGTAAATTTTTTTAATTAAATCCATGGTTTTCAAATTTTATTCCAAGTGTTGGCAGTGAGCAATTTCTGAAATTTTGTGTGTTCATTTTTGTGGATTCCGTTTTTTTTGTGTTCTGTTATTTCAAGTTTGTGTAAGGGTGAGAAATTTAGGTTTAAATGTTTTGATTCCTGAAATTTTTGTTTGTGTTTTTTTTTAGTTTTTGTTTTTTTTTTCCTCTGTCTGAGGTTTCTCTAGAATAGAGTTGGGACGAGATAAACCCCTGCCGTCCGTCCCTTATTTTGTAGTGGATTTTTTTATAAATTTGTATGGTAGTGGGGAGGGGGGTAGCACTGTGACCGGCCCAGCCCACCCCAAGGGGGGGCGCTACCATGGCAGCTCCTCCCACGGCTGTCGGAGGCGCTGCCATGGGTAGCGTCGCCCAGGGTGAGCTGGGCGCAGCTCATAGTTGTGTCCCAACCTCCCTTTATGTTGCATTGACTTTTGTTTTTTTTTTTTTTTAAGTTAGATATTTTATATTATATTTATTAAATATAATATATATATATAACATGTGTTATATATTATATATTATATTTAATATATATAAATATAAATTTTGTTTATTATTTTATTTTGTTTATTATTTTTATTTTTTTTAATAATTAAATATAATATGTATGTTATAATATATTTATATTATATTTTAATGGGTGGATTAGGTGTTAACTATTGTATATTTAAATATCAGTTATATATGTATTTTTAAGTATATGTGTAATTGTATATATATGTATTGGATATATATATTATATATAATTGCATAAGATATTTAGTATTTATATATAGTTATATTTAAAAGAAGAATTTGTTTACAATAAATTATTGAGTGAACAAAAAGAGATGGATTTAAATTGTTAGATGGATCGAGCCAAGGAGAACTAACGTATAGCTAAACCATTGTGGATTGTCAGTGTGATTTGAGCCTCTTGAATCTGTGCAAGCTTATGATGAGTTAAATTAGTTAAGTGCACTACGTCATTGGGTGAATTGGATTTACAAAATCCTAATTTTAGCTTTTATTTAAAATTGCTTGTAGTGCTTACTTATGATGTTTGGCATAAATTCTAGGGGTGGGGGAAGTCTAGTCAGTACTATGTAAGTCTTCCAGATAGTTATTTTTCTTTTATGTGTTTTGGGGTTGCTGTCATGTCAGTCGACCTTGTTTGCCTTGGGTAGTGCTTAATTGTGTTCCGTGTTGTACCCGGTTATCATGAACAGGCTATGTTGACTTTATGTCGTGTTTAGGGATTCATTATCCCTAGGTTGCAGTTGAGTACCCTTTGGTGGTGGCATTGTTCCACGTGTTGTCTTAGAGAAGTGGCTTGCCTTGAGGGCCGGCACACAAAGTGGTGCCAGGAGATCTCAATGTAAGTTGGTTAATTCAGTGAAAACTTAAACCAATTAATTAGCATAGGTGGTACCAACATTTTAAAAGATTAATTTTTCCTCGCTCATGGACGCAAGTGCTTGTATAGACTTGGGATGAGACGAGAAGGCCTGGAATGGCAAGATCGTTATCTTGTCCCTTCGAAAGATAACTGATTCCGCATTGGTTGCATGTGGGGCCGGGAGTCGATAGAGGTTACCAGGATATCCCGAGATGGGGCCCGGGACCTAGGAAGACTTGCCAGGATATCCCATGCAACATTGTGATGACACTTCTCCTAAGTCAGCTTTATGTTTGTATTCGTTATGTGTTCATGTATTTAAAATCTGGAAGCATTGTAACCTTTATGTCTTGTGATGTCATGTTCGTATCCTTTTCCAATTGAGTCATTTTTCCTATGTTTAGAGGTTGTTGGTCATGACCTAAAACCCTTGTTACTATCTCCTAGCATGGGGGGTGAGCCTTTGGGTATCACATGGTTTGGTGTAACGTGCACCATACTCCGTTGTGTTGGCATTATCTTCTGTGGGTGAGACTTCCGTGTTGGAGAGCTCGTGGGATTCCAGTTGATACCTTGGTTTCATTTATGCCAATGCTTGTATTTTATTTACCCCTCATTTTTATCGAGGTGGAAATTGTAATAAACAATCATGTCATTGATTTACCTCATTCTGGGAATGAGAGATGTAATTGTAATTATATAACTTTTGTCTTGGAACCGTGAAGGGTCTCATGGTCTTAGTGGAAATCTCGTGTATGGAATGTATGTGATTTAATTAGATTAAGAGAATGTTGTTATGTTTCATTCCATGCATGTTGTTTTAGTTTGCGAATTAAATTAATCTTTGTCTCGCGACCTTAGGGGATTGTTGGCTTTGTGTTGTTATCATTCATGTAATTGTAATTTAAAAAAAAAATTGTAGTGAAATTGGTTGTAGTTTGCAACTTCCCCTAGGGTTGCGTGGCGGGGCATTACACATGGTATCAGAGCCAAGGTTTAAACACTGGGTACTCTGTGATTATGATGAGCCCATTAAGCTTTTAGGTGTGTGGATTTTATTTGTGTGTTGTGCTTAATGCCTTTTTGTGTTGGTATAGGATAATGCCTCCCAGGCATTGAAGAGGAGGGGGTCGTAGACGTGGCCGTTTAGGCAGTCGCATTTAGGAACAACAAGACCCACCTCCACATGTTCCACTTGTTTCTGACCATGAGGAGCAATAGGCTTCTCAGAATATTCAGGGGGATGGCAATCAAAATCCGGATCCACCCAGGATCGAAGACGCTCAGTTGCGTCAGTTGTTAGAGGAGACCCTTGCCCGCCTTGGGCCTAGGCAGGAGGTAGAGCCAGTGGTGGTTAGAGAGAGAGAGGTACCAGTTCACTCTGATTTAGAGGTATCAGCCCATATGAGGGATTTTCTTAGAGCACAACCAACTACTTTCGATGGATCAGGCAGTGGTTTGGAGGCAGAGACGTGGCTCATTGACTTGACTAGGTGCTTTGCTATGCACCCATATGGGAGCAACACTGGAGCTAGGTGCGCTATCATGCACCTGAGGGGATTCGCCTCCACTTGGTGGAGATTAGAGGAGTAGAAGCTCCATCTGGACATTGGTACAGTTTCTTGGGAGTTGTTCCTAGAGCGGTTTCGGGCTAGATTCCTTTCCGAGCATTGGAGGCAGCGTCGAGGGGATGAGTTCCACACCCTTCGATAGATGACTATGTCAGTAGAGATGTATCAGCGTCGTTTCTACGAGCTCAAATAGTATGCAGGCATAGGTGATGACGAGGGAATGTTGGTACAACATTTTCTCAGGGGCTTAAATGCCCATATCAGTGGTGGAGTGCGGGTTTTCGAACCCAGGACCATGGAGGTAGCAGTCGATAAGGCCAGGCTCATTGAGGAGAACCTGGCGATGGCCTTAGGTGGTCATGTAGGAGTGCAGGTGGGCAGTGGTTCAGTAGCTGGGGCTAGTGCTCGAGGGGGCCAGCGTCAGGGAGGTGCACCTTCTAGAGTTCAACAAGGTTTGTCTCAGGGTGGTCAGCAGCAGCAGCAGGGTTCCCAGGGGAAACAGAAAGGTTTCCAACAGAGGCAGGGGGACAGGAATTGGAGGTGCATGAGACGCTTCAACTCTGAGCAGCCAGCGCAGAGTTCTCATTCTTCTTTCAGGGGTAGTGCGCAGCAGTCTAGCGCACCACCTGTAGGTAGGGGCTTTGGCAGAGGCACTGGATGTTTTGCGTGTGGCCAACAGGGTCACATAGCGAGGATGTGTCCCAATAAGGGCGCATCAGGTTATTCTCAGGGACCAGCAGCGTCAGAGCCGACTATAGGTGATGCAAGCCATGGGCATCAAGTATTCGCAGCGGTTGACAACCACCAGGCAGAGCACTAGGGTAAAGTTGTTGAGGCCTATGGTATGTTGGGGGGTAACCCCGTTTCTATTCTATTTGATTCTGGAGCATAGGATTCCTTTGTTTCTTCATCATTCATGGCGCGATGTAGACTGGATGTGGTAAAGCAATTCGATAGGTGGCAGGTAGAGTTAGCTTCGGGTGCAAAAGTTGCATCCCTTTCCCTTGTGCCGGAGTGTAGGTTAGAGGTTGGACCTCTCCAGACTACCTTGGACCTCCGTGTTATTCCATTGGGTTCTTATGACGTTGTCATAGGAATGGATTGGCTAGAGGCGCATAGTGCAGTCATTGATTGTCGACGTAAGTCGATTAGATGCATTGGGACATTTGGTAGAGAGATAGAGGTAGTGGGGGTTCAGAGGCCGATCTCCTTGAGGATCATGTCAGCTATGCAGTTGAGAAGGTGTTTGCAGCAGGGTTGCCAATTGTTAGCGGTTACAGTGGATGATTTGGATTTAGGAGGTGGAGAAGAGAAGGTTTCTCTTGATAGTCACCCCATCCTTCAAGAGTTTTCTGATGTCTTTCCAGACGAGATTCCAAGGATGCCTCCTCAGAGGGACATTGACTTCAAGATAGACTTAGTACCTGGATCAGAGCCCATTTCACGAGCTCCCTATCGTATGACTACCCAGGAGCTGAAAGAGCTTCAGTTGTAGCTTGAGGAATTGCTAGAGAAGGGTTTCATTCACGCTAGTGTTTCTCCTTGGGGAGCACCTGTCATCTTCGTAAAGAAGAAGGACTGTTCATTTCAGTTATGCATTGATTACCGACAGTTGAACTAAGTGACCATCAGAAATCGGTATCCTCTTCCTAGGATTGACGATCTATTCGATCAGATCCAGGGTGCTACCATCTTTTCGAAGATTGATCTCAAGTCAGGATATCAGCAGCTTCGAATTTTTGAATCCAATATTCATAAGACCACGTTCCGAATGCGGTATGGTCACTATGAGTTCACGGTTGTGCCATTTGGTTTGACGAATGCACCCTCAGTGTTCATGAGTCTTATGAATGGGGTATTTCGTACATACCTTGACAGGTTTGTTCTTGTGTTCCTAGATGATATTTTGGTATATTCTAGAACAATGGAGGAACATGAGGAGCACTTGTGACAAGTATTGCAGTGCTTGCGAGATAATCAGCTGTATGCTAACTTGTCGAAGTGTGAATTCTTTAGGACTGAGGTTCAATACCTTGGTCATGTGATCTCTGGAGAGGGTATTTCAGTGGATCCTGCAAAGATCCAAGTGATCTTAGATTGTCCTACGCCCACGAATGTGGCCGAGATACGTAGCTTCATGGGACTAGTAGGTTATTACAGACGTTTTGTGCAAGAATTTTCGAGGCTAGGGCATCCTATCACCTCACTTCAGAGGAAAGGAAAGAGGTTTGAGTGGTCTGAGAAGTGTGAGACCGCCTTTCAGTGTCTTAAGGGGAAGTTGACTAGTGCACCTGTACTTGCGATACCGAATCCTATTGGGGACTTTGTAGTTTGTACAGATGCGTCCTTGGAGGGATTAGGTGTAGTATTGATGCAGGAAGGTCATGTCATTGCATATGAATCACAGAAGCTCAAGGATCATGAGCTAAACTATCCCACCCATGATCTTGAGTTGGCAGCAGTGGTTCATGCCTTGATGAGATGGAGGCACTTTCTTCTTGGGCATAGGTTTGAGCTGCATAGTGATCATAGGAGCCTTCAGTATATCTTCATGCAGCCTAACCTTAATGCTAGGCAAAGGTGATGGATGGAGTTTCTCTGTGAGTATGACTTCGAGGTGAAGTATATCCAAGGGAAGGAGAATGTGGTTGCAGATGCCCTCAGTAGGCGAAGGCATGAGATATCTGAGTTAACTCTTATTGTTGATTTGCGGAGTAAGATTCTTTCTGCCCTCCCAGCCGAAAGTTGGTATCAGGATGTTAGATCGGTAATAGAGGCAGGAAGACCCCTTGAGGGCAGATATTCAGGATACTCTCTAGACGTTGATGAGATAGTGAGACACACAGGACGCATATACGTTCCCCCATCATGTGAGCTTCGCACTTTGGTCATGACTGAAGCACATCGTGCTCCTTATTCAGCCCATCCAGGGGTGAAGAAGATGTATGCAGACTTGCGTCAGTTATATTTTTGGCAAGGGATGAAGCGAGATATTGCGGATTTTGTGTCAAGATGTCTTGAGTGCCAGCGGGTGAAGGCCGAACACCAACATCCAGCAGGGCTTCTGCAGTCACATTTAGTACCAGAATGGAAATGGGATATAATCTAATTGGATTTCATTGTTGGTTTACCTAACTCTTCGAGACAACATGATGCAATTATTGTAACAGTGGATAGGTTGACAAAGGTAGCACACTTCTCACCTATGTGCTCTTCCTATAATGCATCATCCGTAGCTAGGGTGTTCATGGAGGATATAGTGAGGTTGCATGGTATTCCACGTCGGATTATCTCTCACAGGGATCCAGTGTTCACCTCAGCTCTATGGACATCATTACAATATGCAATGGGAATACAGTTGAACTTCAGTTCAGCTTACCACCCAGAGACAGATGGACAGACTGAGAGGATCAATCAAATCCTTGAAGACATGTTGCATATGTATGTAATGGACCAACAGACACGATGGGAAGACGATCTCTATTTGGTAGAGTTTTCCTATAATAATGGCTTTTAGAGTTCTATCGGTATGGCTCCATTCTAGGCATTGTATGGGCGACCATGTCGTACTCCCTTAAGTTGGGATTGGCTAGAGGACAGAGTAACTCTAGGCCCTGAGATGTTGCATGATATGGAGCAGCAGGTGGATAGGATTAGAGAGCACTTGGTGGCAGCACAGGATAGGCAGAAGAAGTATGCGGATGCGCATAGAGTGGATGGTCAGTTTTCTGTAGAGGATAGAGTCTTCTTGCGTGTGTGTCCACGAAAGAGTCCAATCTATTATGGAAAGGGCTCTAAGTTGGCGCCTCACTTTGTTGGACCCTTCGAGATTCTCGAGAAGATTGGTCCTGTTGCTTACCGTCTTGGTTTACCACCCAGTCTCTCGCATGTGCACGACGTATTTCATGTATCAGTTCTTCGGCCGTACCATCCAAACATTTCTCATGTCCTTGATTGGAATGTTTTGCAGGTAGAGGACGGGCAGCTGGCTTTGGAGCCCGTGGCCGTGGTCGAGCGCAGAACACTCGCTCTTCGAGGGTGAGATATTGATCAGGTTAGGATCCAATGGGATCCTAGGGATGACTCATCATCCACTTGGGAGGATGTAGCTAGGATGAGGGAGCGAGCTTTATCCCTATTTGTTCGCAGGCTTCCAGGAGTAAGCCTGACCCTTGGGGGGGAGGATGTAACACCCCTTCATTTTGTTATTTTGATCGAACAGTGTTCATTTGTATATTTTTCCTTGTTAGCACGCTGGTTATAAACTTGGTTACTTTTGATCACTAATTATTAAGTGATGTAAACATTATGTTTTGATGTGATGGTACTTTTATCAGATGATGTTATTATTTCATGTTGTGGATTAAATTATCATGTATGTGAATTATTGATGCTTTATGTTTTGATTTTGCAATTAATGATTAGAGGCGTCAGTTAGCGATATTGTATTGGTGAAGGGGACGGGATCACATCACTCGCACGCGAGTGCCTTGTGATTCCGTGATTTCCTCTTCACGTTGTGTTTTGATGTTTATATATATGTATGCATGTTCGACACTCGTGTTGTGTGCAGGATGCAGGTACAAGACATTGACTCCACCTGATTTCGCAGGTCTAAGCATGTCCCTTCTTTAACGAAAAAGATTGGGAGATAGTAGCTTGGGTTTTTGTGTCATGACATCACCCTAGCCATAGTGGGTTGTCCGGTTGTCAGTTGGGATAAGCTATTTTTCTTGTCATCTCGTCTCCCTTTGCTTGCATGATTTAAATTTCCTAGTGAAAGGGTGTTGCTTTATTTAATTTTATTGCCAAAATTCATAATAGAGTGCTTATTAAGTAATTAGTTGATTTAATGCAATTGATGAATAATCTAACTGTGAATTAGATTTATTGTGGATTAATTAAATTAGTCCAATTGTGTTAGCATTATTAAATAATGAGATAAAAAAAAATATACATTAGAAGTTGTATTGCATTCATCATGTAAGAAAATAAAATTAAAAATGATTTGTTTTAAATGTATTAGTTGGATTCAATTTTGTGAAATAAAATGAATTTAGTTAGCATTGTGGGGTAAATGGAATTTGGTATTTTTTTAAATGAGCATTATGCATTTGAAAAGGGAAAATAAGATTGTTTTATTAATTTCAAAAAAAAAATGAAATATCCAAAAATATCTAAATTTGCAATAACTTTTGGTGGGTGGCTAAATTAGGGGTTTGACATTTTTTTTTGGAGGCCATAAGGTAAATGCATTCTTTTTTTGAATTATCTTTTTCATAATTGGGTTAAAAAAAAAAATTGGAGAGCAAGAAAACTTGAAGAAACTTGGAGAAATTCTTGGAAGAAGGGTTTGAAAGATTTGTTGAAGCAAATTGGAAGGAGATGAACCTCCATTGAAGGATTTTAAAGCTTGGAGAAAATCATAAGGTTCCATGCTTTCCTTATTTTGTTCAAATCTTATTCTCAAAAACTTTGTTTTAAATTGTGCAATCTGTTCAAGGAATTTAAATTGTAATTTAGGGGAAAACCCATCAAACATATCCATTCAAGCTTGAACAACTCTCAAAAATATTGTAGAAACTCTCATTTTAATTTGGAAAAAGAAATGGAAATCTGTAAATTTTTTTAATTAAATCCATGGTTTTCAAATTTTATTCCAAGTGTTGGCAGTGAGCAATTTCTGAAATTCTGTGTGTTCATTTTTGTGGATTCCATTTTTTTTGTGTTCTGTTATTTCAAGTTTGTGTAAGGGTGAGAAATTTAGGTTTAAATGTTTTGATTCCTGAAATTTTTGTTTATGTTTTTCTTTAGTTTTTGTTTTTTTTTTCTCTGTCTGAGGTTTCTCCAGAATAGAGTTGGGACGAGATAAACCCCTGCCGTCCGTCCCTTATTTTGCAGTGGATTTTTTTTAAAAGAAAATGTTTTTTTAAAATTTGTATGGTAGTGGGGAGGGGGGCGGCACTATGGCCGGCCCAGCCCACCCCAAGGGGGAGCGCTACCATGGGCAGCGTCGCCCAGGGTGAGCTGGGCGTAGCTCACAGCTGCGTCCCAGCCTCCCTTTATGTTGCATTGACTTTTTTTTTTTTTTTTTTAAGTTAGATATTTTATATTATATTTATTAAATATAATATATATATATATATATATATATATATATATATATATATATAACATGTGTTATATATTATATATTATATTTAATATATATAAATATAAATTTTGTTTATTATTTTATTATTTATTTTATTTTTATTTTTTTTAATAATTAAATATAATATGTATGTTATAATATATTTATATTATATTTTAATGGGTGCATTAGGTGTTAACTATTGTATATTTAAATATCAGTTATATATGTATTTTTAAATATATATGTAATTCTATATATATATTATATATAATTGCATAAGATATTTAGTATTTATATATAGTTATATTTAAAAGAAGAATTTGTTTACAATAAATTATTGAGTGAACAAAAAGAGATGGATTTAAATTGTTAGATGGATCGAGCCAAGGAGAACTAACGTATAGCTAAACCATTGTGGATTGTCAGTGTGATTTGAGCCTCTTGAATCTGTGCAAGCTTATGATGAGTTAAATTAGTTAAGTGCACTACGTCATTGGGTGAATTGGATTTACGAAATCCTAATTTTAGTTTTTATTTAAAATTGCTTGTAGTGCTTACTTTTGATGTTTGGCATAAATTCTAGGGGTGGGGGAAGCCTAGTCAGTACTATGTAAGTCTTCCAGATAGTTATTTTTCTTTTATGTGTTTTGGGGTTGCTGTCATGTCGGTCGACCTTGTTTGCCTTGGGTAGTGCTTAATTGTGTTCCGTGTTGTACCCAGTTATCATGAACAGGCTATGTTGACTTTATGTCATGTTTAGGGATTCATTATCCCTAGGTTGCACTTGAGTACCCTTTGGTGGTGGCATTGTTCCACGTGTTGTCGTAGAGAAGTGGCTTGCCTTGAGGGCCAGCACACAAAGTGGTGCAAGGAGATCTCAATGTAAGTTGGTTAATTCAGTGAAAACTTAAACCAAATAATTAGCATAGGTGGTACCAACATTTAAAAAGATTAATTTTTCCTCGCTCATGGACGCAAGTGCTTGTATAGACTTGGGATGAGACGAGAAGGCCTGGAATGGAAAGATCGTTATCTTGTCCCTTCGAAAGATAACTGATTCCGCATTAGTTGCATGTGGGGCCGGGAGTCGATAGAGGTTACCAGGATATCCCGAGATGGGGGCCAGGACCTAGGAAGCCTTGCCAGGATATCCCATGCAACATTGTGATGACACTTCTCCTAGGTCAGCTTTATGTTTGTATTCGTGATGTGTTCATGTATTTAAAATTTGGACGCATTGTAACCTTTATGTCTTGTGATGTCATGTTCGTATCCTTTTCCAGTCGAGTCATGTTGCCTATGTTTAGAGCTTCTTGGTCATGACCTGAAACCCTTGTTACTATCTCCTAGCACGGGGGGTGAGCCTTCGGTTATCACATGGTTGGGTGGAATGTGCACCATACTCCGTTGTGTTGGCATTATCTTCTGTGGGTGAGACTTTCGTGTTGGAGAGCTCGTGGGATTCCAGTTGATACCTTGGTTTCATTTATGCTAGTGCTTGTATTTTATTTACCCCTCATTTTTATCGAGGTGGAAATTGTAATAAACAATCATGTCATTGATTTACCTCATTCTGGGAATGAGAGATGTAATTGTAATTATATAACTTTTGTCTTGGAACCGTGAAGGGTCTCATGGTCTTAGTGGAAATCTCATGTATGGAATGTATGTGCTTTAATTAGATTAAGAGAATGTTGTTATGTTTCATTTCATGCATGTTGTTTTAGTTTGCGAATTAAATTAATCTTTGTCTCGCGACCTTAGGAGATTGTTGGCTTTGTGTTGTTATCATTCATGTAATTGTAATTTAAAAAAAAAATTGTAGTGAAATTGGTTGTAGTTTGCAACTTCCCCTAGGGTTGCATGGTGGGGCATTACACATGGTATCAGAGCTAAGGTTTAAACACTGGGTACTCTGGGATTATGATGAGCCCATTAAGCTTTTAGGTGTGTGGATTTTATTTGTGTGTTGTGCTTAATGCCTTTTTGTGTTGGTATAGGATAATGCCTCCCAGGCGTGGAAGAGGAGGGGGTCGTGGATGTGGCCGTTTAGGGGGTCACATTGAGGAACAGCAAGACCCACCTCCACATGTTCCACTTGTTTCTGACCATGAGGAGCAACAGGCTTCTCAGAATATTCAAGGAGATGGCAATCAGAATCTGGATCCACCCAAGATCGAAGACGCTCAGTTGCGTCAGTTGTTAGAGGAGACCCTTGCCTGCCTTGGGCCTAGGCAGGAGGTAGAGCCAGTGGTGGTTAGAGAGAGAGAGGTACCAGTTCACTCTGATTCAGAGGTAGTAGCCCATATGAGGGATTTGCTTAGCGCACGACCACCTACTTTTGATGGATCAGGTAGTGGTTTTGAGGTAGAGACGTGGCTCATTGACTTGACTAGGTGCTTTCCTATGCACCCATATGGGAGCAACACTCGAGCTAGGTGTGGTATCATGCACCTGAGGGGATTCGTCTCCACTTGGTGGAGATTAGAGGAGTAGAAGCTCCATCTGGACATTGGTACAGTTTCTTGGGAGTTGTTCCTAGAGCGGTTTCGGGCTAGATTCCTTTCTGAGCATTGGAGGCAGCGTCGAGGGGATGAGTTCCACACCCTTCGAAAGATGACTATGTCAGTAGAGATGTATGAGCGTCATTTCTACGAGCTCAAATAGTATGCAGGCATAGGTGATGACGAGGGCATGTTGGTACAACATTTTCTCAGGGGCTTAAACGCCCGTAACAGTGGTGGAGTGCGGGTTTTCGAACCTAGGACCATGGAGGTAGCGGTCGATAAGGCTAGGCTCATTAAGGAGAACCTGGCGATGGCCTTAGGTGGTCATGTAGGAGTGCAGGTGGGAAGTGGTTTAGTAGCTGGGACTAGTGCTTGAGGGGGCCAGCCTCAGGAAGGTGCACCTTCTAGATTTTAGCAGGGTCTATCTCAGGGTGGTCAGCAGCAGCAGCAGGGTTCTAGGGGAAACGGAAGGGTTTCCAGTAGAGGCAGGGGGACAGGAATTAGAGGCGCATGAGATGCTTCAACTCTGAACAGCCAGCGTAGAGTTCTCATTCTTCTTTCAGGGGTAGTGTGCAGTAGTCTAGCGCACCACCTGCAGGCAGGGGCTTCTGCAGAGGCACTGGATGTTTTGTGTGTGGCCAACCGAGTCACATAGCGAGGATGTGTCCCAATAAGGGCGCATCGGGTTATTCTTAGGAACCAGCGGCGTCAGAGCCGACTGTAGGTGATGCAGGCCGTGGTCATCGAGTATTCGCAGCGGTTGACAACCGCCAGGCAGAGCACCAGGGTACAGTTGTTGAGGCCTATGGTATGTTGGGGGGTAACCCCGTTTCTATTCTATTTGATTCTAGAGCATCTGATTCCTTTGTTTCTTCATCAGTCGCGGCGCGATGTAGACTGGATGTGGTAAAGCAAGTTGATAGGTGGCAGGTAGAGTTAGCTTTGGGTGCAAAATTTGCATCCCTTTCCCTTGTGTCGGAGTGTAGGTTAGAGGTTGGACCTCTCCAGACTACCTTGGACCTTCGTGTTATTCCATTGGGTTCTTATGACGTTGTCATAGGAATGGATTGGCTAGAGGTTCATAGTAGAGTCATTGATTGTCGACGTATGTCGATTAGATGCATTGGGACATCTGGTAGAGAGATAGAGGTAGTGGGGGTTCAGAGGCCGATCTCCTTGAGGATCATCTCAGCTATGCAGTTGAGAAGGTGTTTGCGGCAGGGTTGCCAATTGTTTGCGGTTACAGTGGATGATTTGGATTTAGGAGGTGGAGAAGAGAAGGTTTCTCTTGATAGTCACCCCATCCTTCAAGAGTTTTCTGATGTCTTTCCAGACGAGATTCCAGGGATGCCTCCTCAGAGGGACATTGACTTCAAGATAGACTTAGTACCTGGATTAGAGCCCATTTCACAAGCTCCCTATCGTATGTCTACCCAGGAGTTGAAAGAGCTTCGGTTGCAGCTTGAGGAATTGCTAGAGAAGGGTTTCATTCGCCCTAGTGTTTCTCCTTGGGGAGCACCTGTCATCTTCGTAAAGAAGAAGGACAGTTCACTTTGGTTATGCATTGATTACCGACAGTTGAACAAAGTGACCATTAGAAATCGGTATCCTCTTCCTAGGATTGACGATCTATTCGATCAGATCAAGGGTGCTACCATCTTTTCGAAGATTGATCTCAAGTTAGGATATCATCAGCTTCAAATTTTTGAGTCTAATATTCATAAGACCACGTTCTGAACGCGGTATAGTCACTAAGAGTTCACGGTTGTGCCATTTGGTTTGACGAATGCACCCTCAGTGTTCATGAGTCTTATGAATGGGGTATCTCGTACATACCTTGACAGGTTTGTTCTTGTGTTCCTAGATGATATTTTGGTATATTCTAGAACAATGGAGGAACATGAGGAGCACTTGCAACAGGTATTCCAGTGTTTGCGAGATAATCAGTTGTATGCTAACTTGTCGAATTGTGAATTCTTTAGGACTGAGGTTCAATACCTTGGTCATGTGATCTCTAGAGAGGGTATTTCAGTGGATCCTGCAAAGATCCAAGCGATCTTAGATTGGCCTGCGCCCACAAATGTGGCCGAGATACGTAGCTTCATGGGACTAGCATGTTATTACAGACGTTTTGTGTAGGAATTTTTGAGGCTAGGGCATCCTATCACCTCAGTTCAGAGGAAAGGAAAGAGGTTTGAGTGGCCTGAGAAGTGTGAGACTGCCTTTTAGTGTCTTAAGGGGAAGTTGACCAGTGCACCTGTACTTGCGATATCGAATCCTATTGGGGACTTTGTAGTTTGTACAGATGCGTCCTTGGAGCGATTAGGTGCAGTATTGATGCAGGAAGGTCGTGTCATTGCATATGAATCATGGAAGCTCAAGGATCATGAGCTAAACTATCCCACCCACGATCTTGAGTTGGCAGCAGTGGTTCATGCCTTGACGAGATGGAGGCACTTTCTTCTTGGGCATAGGTTTGAGCTGCATAGTGATCATAGGAGTCTTCAGTATATCTTCACGCAGCCTAACCTTAATGCTAGGCAAAGGCGATGGATGGAGTTTCTCTATGAGTATGACTTTGACGTGAAGTATATCCAAGGGAAGGAGAATGTGGTTGCAGATGCCCTCAATAGGCGAAGGCATGAGATATCTGAGTTGACTGTTATTGTTGATTTGCGGAGTCGGATTCTTTCTACCCTCCCGGCCGAAAGTTGGTATCAGGATGTTAGATCGGTAATAGAGGCAGGAAGACCCCTTGAGGGTAGATAATCAGGATACTCTCTAGATGCTGATGAGATATTGAGACACACGGGACGCATATACGTTCCCCCATCATGTGAGCATCGCGCTTTTGTCATGACTAAAGCACATCGTGCACCTTATTCAGCCCATCCAGGGGTGAAGAAGATGTATGTAGGCTTGCATCAGTTATATTTTTGGCCAGGGATGAAGCGAGATATTGCGGATTTTGTGTCAAGATGTCTTGAGTGCTAGCGGGTGAAGGCCGAACACCAACATCCAGCAGGGCTTCTGCAGTCACATTTAGTACCAGAATGGAAATTGGATATAATCTCGTTGGATTTCATTGTTGGTTTACCTAACTCATTGAGACGGCATGATGCAATTATGGTAATAGTGGATAGCTTAACGAAGGTAGCACACTTCTCACCTATGCGCTCTTCCTATACTGCATCATCCGTAGCTAGGGTGTTCATGGAGGATATAGTGAGGTTGCATGGTATTCCACGTCGGATTATCTCTCACAGGGATCCAGTGTTCACCTCAGCTCTATGGACGTCATTAGAGCATGCAATGGGAACGCAGTTGAACTTCAGTTCAGCTTACCACCCAGAGACAGATGGACAGACTGAGAGGATCAATCAGATCCTCGAAAACATGTTGCGTATGTATGTAATGGACCAACAGACACGATGGGAAGACTATCTCTATTTGGTAGAGTTTGCCTATAATAATGGCTTTCAGAGTTCTATCAGTATGGCTACATTCCAGGCATTGTATGGGTGACCATGTCGTACTCCCTTGAGTTGGGATCGGCTAGAGGACAGAGTAACTCTGGGCCCTGAGATGTTGCATGATATGGAGCAGCAGGTGGATAGGATTAGAGAGCACTTGGTGGTAGGATAGGATAGGCAGAAGAAGTATGCGTATGCGCATAGAGTGGATCATTAGTTTTCTGTAGGCGATAGAGTCTTCTTGCGTGTGCGTCCACGAAAGAGTCCAATCCGTTATGGAAAGGGCTCTAAGTTGGCGCCTCGCTTTGTTGGACCCTTCGAGATTCTCGAGAAGATTGGTCCTGTTGCTTACCGTCTTGGTTTACCGCCCAGTCTCTCGCGTGTGCACGACGTATTTCATGTATCAGTTCTTTGGTCGTACCATCCAGACATTTCTCATGTCCTTGATTGGAATGCTTTGCAGGTAGAGGACGGGCAGTTGGCTTTGGAGCCCGTGGCCGTGGTCGAGCGCAGAATGCTCGCTCTTCGAGGGCGAGATATTGATTAGGTTAGGATCCAGTGGGATCCTAGGGATGACTCATCATCCACTTGGGAGGATGTAGCTAGGATGAGGGAGCTTTATCCCTATTTGTTCGCAGGCTTCCAGGAGTAAGCCTGACCCTTGGGGGGGAGGATGTAACACCCCTTCATTTTGTTATTTTGATTGAACAGTGTTCGTTATGTATATTTTGCCTTGTTAGCACGCTGGTTATAAACTTGGTTACTTTTTATCACTAATTATTAAGCGATGTAAACATTATGTTTTGATGTGATGGTACTTTTATCAGATGATGTTATTATTTCATGTTGTGGATTAAATTATCATGTATGTGAATTATTGATGCTTTATGTTTTGATTTTGCAATTAATGATTAGAGGCGTCAGTTAGCGATATTGTATTGGTGAAGGGGACGGGATCACATCACTCGCACGCGAGTGGCCTGTGATTCCGCGATTTCCTCTTCACGGTGTGTTTTGATGTTTATATATATGTATGCATGTTCGACACTCGTGTTGTGTGTAGGATGCAGGTACAGGGCATTGACTCCACTTCATTTCGCAGGTCTGAGCATGTCCCTTGTTCAACGGAAAAGATTGGGAGATAGTAGCTTGGGTTTCTGTGTCGTGACATCACCCTAGCCATAGTGGGTTGTCGGGTTGTCAGTTGGGATAAGCTATTTGTCTTGTCATCTCGTCTCCCTTTGCTTGCATGATTTAAATTTCCTAGTGAAAGGGTGTTGCTTTATTTAATTTTATTGCCAAAATTCATAATAGAGTGCTTATTAAGTAATTAGTTGATTTAATGCAATTGATGAATAATCTAACCGTGAATTAGATTTATTGTGGATTAATTAAATTAGTCCAATTGTGTTAACATTATTAAATAATGAGATAAAAAAAAATATACATTAGAAGTTGTATTGCATTCATCATGTAAGAAAATAAAATTAAAAATGATTTGTTTTAAATATATTAGTTGGATTCAATTTTGTGAAATAAAATGAATTTAGTTAGCATTGTGGGGTAAATGGAATTTGTTTTTTTTTTAAATGAGCATTATGCATTTGAAAAGGGAAAATAAGATTGTTTTATTAATTTCAAAAAAAAAATGAAATATCCAAAAATATCTAAATTTGCAATAACTTTTGATGGGTGGCTAAATTAGGGGTTTGACATTTTTTTTTGGAGGCCATAAGGAAAATGCATTCTTTTTTTGAATTATCTTTTTTTTTTAAAAAAATTGGAGAGCAAGAAAACTTGAAGAAACTTGGAGAAATTCTTGGAAGAAGGGTTTGAAAGATTTGTTGAAGCAAATTGGAAGGAGATGAACCTCCATTGAAGGATTTTAAAGCTTGGAGAAAATCATAAGGTTCCATGCTTTCCTTATTTTGTTCAAATCTTATTCTCAAAATCTTTGTTTTAAATTGTGCAATCTGTTCAAGGAATTTAAATTGTAATTTAGGGGAAAACCCATCAAACATCTCCATTCAAACTTGAACAACAACTCTCAAAAATATTGTAGAAACTCTCATTTTAATTTGGAAAAAGAAATGGAAATCTGTAATTTGTTTTAATTAAATCCATGGTTTTCAAATTTTATTCCAAGTGTTGGCAGTGAGCAATTTCTAAAATTCTGTGTGTTCATTTTTGTGGATTCCGTTTTTTTTTGTGTTCTGTTATTTCATGTTTGTGTAAGGGTGAGAAATTTAGGTTTAAATGTTTTGATTCCTGAAATTTTTGTTTATGTTTTTTTTAGTTTTTTTTTTTTTTTTCTCTGTCTGAGGTTTCTCCAGCAGAGTTGGGACGAGATAAACCCCTCCGTCCGTCCCTTATTTTGCAGTGGATTTTTTTTAAAAGAAAAAGCTTTTTATTAAATTGGTGCTGTGGCACCCATTTTCACTGGCCAATCCCATGCACGTGTCGCCAGGGTGACTGGCCTTTGACTGCATCTCCCTTTATGTTACATTGACTTTTGTTTTTTTTTTTAAGGTTAGATATTTTATATTATATTTATTAAATATAATATATATATATAACATGTGTTATATATTATATATTATATTTAATATATATAAATATAAATTTTGTTTATTATTTTTATTTTTTTAATAATTAAATATAATATGTATGTTATAATATATTTATATTATATTTTAATGGGTGCATTAGGTGTTAACTATTGTATATTTAAATATCAGTTACATATGTATTTTTAAATATATGTGTAATTGTATATATATGTATTGGATATATATATATATTATATATAATTGCATAAGATATTTAGTATTTATATATAGTTATATTTAAAAGAAGAATTTGTTTACAATAAATTATTGAGTGAACAAAAAGAGATGGATTTAAATTGTTAGATGGATCGAGCCAAGGAGAACTAACGTATAGCTAAACCATTGTGGATTGTCAGTGTGATTTGAGCCTCTTGAATCTGTGCAAGCTTATGATGAGTTAAATTAGTTAAGTGCACTACGTCATTGGGTGAATTGGATTTATGAAATCCTAATTTTAGCTTTTATTTAAAATTGCTTGTAGTGCTTACTTTTGATGTTTGGCATAAATTCTAGGGGTGGGGGAAGTCTAGTCAGTACTATGTAAGTCTTCCAGATAGTTATTTTTCTTTTATGTGTTTTGGGGTTGCTGTCATGTCGGTCGACCTTGTTTGCCTTGGGTAGTGCTTAATTGTGTTTCGTGTTGTACCCAGTTATCATGAACTAGCTATGTTGACTTTATGTCGTGTTTAGGGATTCATTATCCCTAGGTTGCACTTGAGTACCCTTTGGTGGTGGCATTGTTCCATGTGTTGTCTTAGAGAAGTGGCTTGCCTTGAGGGCTGGCACACAAAGTGGTGCCAGGAGATCTCAATGTAAGTTGGTTAATTCAGTGAAAAGTTAAACCAATTAATTAGCATAGGTGGTACCAACATTTAAAAAGATTAATTTTGCCTCGCTCATGGACGCAAGTGCTTGTATAGACTTGGGATGAGACGAGAAGGCCTGGAATGGCAAGATCATTATCTTGTCCCTTCGAAAGATAACTGATTCCGCATTGGTTGCATGTGGGGCCGGGAGTCGATAGAGGTTACCAGGATATCCCGAGATGGGGGCTGGGACCTAGGAAGACTTGCCAGGATATCCCATGCAACATTGTGATGACACTTCTCCTAAGTCAGCTTTATGTTTGTATTCATAATGTGTTCATGTATTTAAAATCTAGAAGCATTGTAACCTTTATGTCTTGTGATGTCATGTTCGTATCCTTTTCTAGTTGAGTCATGTTGCCTATGTTTAGAGGTTGTTGGTCATGACCTGAAACCCTTGTTACTATATCCTAGCACGGGGGGTGAGCCTTCGGGTATCACATGGTTGGGTGGAACGTGCACCATACTCTGTTGTGTTGGCATTATCTTCTGTGGGTGATACTTTCGTGTTGGAGAGCTCATGGGATTCCAGTTGATACCTTGGTTTCATTTATGCTAGTGCTTGTATTTTATTTACCCCTCATTTTTATCGAGGTGGAAATTGTAATAAACAATCATGTCATTGATTTACCTCATTCTGGGAATGAGAGATGTAATTGTAATTATATAACTTTTGTCTTGGAACCGTGAAGGGTCTCATGGTCTTAGTGGAAATCTCGTGTATGGAATGTATGTGCTTTAATTAGATTAAGAGAATGTTGTTATGTTTCATTTCATGCATGTTGTTTTAGTTTGCAAATTAAATTAATCTTTGTCTCACGACCTTAGGGGATTGTTGGCTTTGTGTTGTTATCATTCATGTAATTGTAATTTAAAAAAAAAATTGTAGTGAAATTGGTTGTAGTTTGCAACTTCCCCTAGGGTTGCGTGGCGGGGCATTACATCCTTGGAGTGTGAAAAGACCCCTCAAAAGTCCACATTCATGAATGTGACAAATTTAAAAAGTGTTGGGGCTTGGTAAGAGTGACTTGTCACTCTCAACCTTCTACTCCCCAAAAGTTCTTGGAATTGGCACAAGACTCACACATGTGTGAGCACTTGTGGGAAAGAGTGTAGGTTTGGAAGATCCCTATATATCTCAAGAAGATGGAAGATTTGGGTGTTACCCACTTCTCCTCTTGGAGAGCTTGAATGGAGATGGCAGTAAGAATGAGAAAAGGGGAGGAGTTCACCTCTTTGGAGAAAGAGTAGTCAAGATGACTTGGCTTGGAGAGGAAGAATGGATGCAAGAATTCAGTCCCTTATCTAAAAGAAACAAGATATGTTCTTCCTATTTTCATTTACACTTGTTTATTGTTTTAAGTAGGTGGCATATAATATGGATCATGGTTGAAATACAAAAATTAAAGAACATGGGTACCTAAAATTTGTGCTAGGTAGTCTTATCCCTTGTAAAAAGATGAAAGAACTCCATTTATCATTGTGGAGCTAAAATAATTACTTGCTCGAGGGTATGGATAGAGCCTACGAGGCTCCATGACGCCATTACGATAGGGTGGAGAGCAAGCCCTTATGGATAGGTTTATTATTTAGTTAATTTCTATGAGTTGTAATGAGTTGAGATTAAGAAAATATATACGATCTTGTTGAACAGGAAAAGTAGTTGGTATTTCAAAGAAAAGAAAGAGAACATATTGTGCAGATCTAATTGTGTTTCTTTCGATTGATCAATCAAGTTATTGATGACAAAGAAAAAATGAATGAATCTTTGCAGCCATTTTAGTTAATCAGAAGTGCTGTAATTTTCTCATGAGTGAGATGAAAAGAAATATGTTTATGTAGGTACAAAACTATGTCATTGGAAGTTGTGTTGAGTATGATGTAAAGGAAGAACTAATTTTTGTTGTGTAAGTTAAATAGAAAATTTTATGTACATGAGTGTTTCTTTTAATGTTTAGAAAAAAAAATACTAGACTTCGCTTAAAATAATAAATAATTGTGTTGTGCTTATTCAATGCAATATGTGAGCCTAAATCATACATTACAATGATAGTTTCCTTCTGTCCATCATGTGACATAATGTTATGTTTAGGACAGAATATGGACAACCATAAACATGTAGATGGTATAGGAAGTAGGCCTAATGTTGTTATAGAAAATTCCATGATCGACCTTTATACAAATGAGAAGCTCACACAAATATGTGAAATAGTTAGTTAGTGTATCTCAAGAGATATTATCTCATGGATATGATAAGATAAAGGCTGTGAGCCATTTAGTAATAACAACACCTCCTCTGCATCAAAATAAAATCACCACCCAGAAAATGAGACATTCGTAAGAAAGACAAAAGGGACATTGAAATAAATTGGGCTATAAGCATACAAAACAAAGACCATGAAGAAGTTGGTGACTTCACGCAGAAACACCAGATCACCCGCATGGAAAAATAGAGCGTTCATCACTCACAACAAAGAAAACAATGGTTAACTCAAGCCCGTTTCTTCACAAGTCAATATTGAGTGTTTTCTCCATGATGTCTTTGGAAATACGGTAAGGGGTAGATGGGGCCAACTGGATTCAAGAGACAGAGTTTAATTCCTAATTGAATGTATTGGAATTATTAATATTAGTTTTTTTTTTAGGGTTTCGAGATTAGTCAGACTTTGCTAGTTGTAGATATCTTGACAATAGCTGGAAGAACGAGAGATTTAAATTCCACTTCCTTGTATTGGATACACAATCTAAAAGTTGATGAAGGATGTAGCCTATATCTATTCTAGAGTTGTTTGATGCTAAGATTGAGATAGGGTAATTGCAGTCTTCTCACGAGTATTTGAATCAAAGATAAAGTTGTCAGATGTTACATGAGAATGGTACACGAGAGGCAAGTGCCTCTTCCATTGGCATACGGTTTTGTAACCTAATAAATGCCCTTGAAATATGACAATGGTTTTCTTCCTGATATTTACCTCAAGATTTGTGGAGTAACCATGGACCCCTCTACTGATTGACTAGATCACCATAGGCCTCCATCTACTTTGGACGCAACAATAGTGAATGGGAATGGTTGGCAAAAGATACACACTTGTGTATTGATAATTAAATATTTTTTTAAAGGGCAGTGTACTCCTTCAGTAGAGGCATGAATGTTGGGCTATTCGTGGCATAAGGCACAAGGAAAGGAGCCCTCTTCATGTACTCAAAAACTCTCAATCTCATGATTACGTATGCAGTATCTTTTATAGAATTCATAACTAATATATATAAATGTGACAGAAATAAATCTTTTTGAAATTTGAAATTCAATTGAGGAAAATAATTTCTTCCAATGAAAAAAAACACAAAATTACTTCCAGCAAAAGCAAGCAGATTAGATGTCATATCGCCTTAATTTCAAGCATGATGATAGATGTTGGGCACTGTCAATGTTTCAGAGAGGAGTTGTAATAAATAATAATAATAATAATCTTAGAATTGATGATTAAGATCTGGGGAATAAATTTTGTTCACCATACAAAAAAAATCAGACATTAGATATTAATGAGATCGCTGACCATCTTTGCCACTGTCATTGTTTCAAATCCGCAAATACAAAGAAAAATTTACGTCACACTTATTTTCTCTCCATGTATTCTTCACGGTAGTTTAGGGATATAGAAATGTTTTTAGATCACAATATACTCTATTTCATGTTATTTATTCTCCTACCATACAAAAATATTCTTTTACCTTTTTTTTAACAGAAATAATCCATTCTATGTAAGAAAGAATAAGATGGGGACAAAAGTTTCAAAGAAAAGAGAAGAAACTTAGATTAGCTAGCCTTAAATTATGCCTTAAAGAAGATATTTAGAAGTTTTTTCTTTCTTCTTTTATATGGGTATATGGGTATGGGTTAAAGGGTAAGAACCAATACTCCTTATTTTATATTTTATAAAATTTGATGTTATTTCATTCTGGGTTATAAATATTATATATAGATTTATAATATGAGATTTAAAAAAATATTTGTTATATATTGTGTTTATATTTATAATAAATATAATTATATGATAAATAGTATAATTATTGTTATTTTACATAAGATTTAGAGAATTAAGAAAACAGTATATTTTGTTATTGATTAAGATAATGAATTTTTTTTTATAAAGAAGTAATAATTAGAACTATTAATATTCATAATAAACAATAATATATCAAGAGAAATTAGGATTTAGTATTTTGGGAAAAAAATTTATCATATGGTATGTGTTGATGGTCCAAATAGCACGACAATAGTTAAGCGGGATATTACTATTCTGCTCTCCTAAAAGAGAAAGAATAACACATGGATAACTAACTCCCAAGGTTTTGGTAATCGGTTCTCGACTGTGCTGATTTCACTCAATGGTTGATGTGAACTATAATGTTCAAGGGGCCTGCTGGTGTTGAGCTCATGAATTGTTTCCTGAGATCAAACATAAATTCAAACCTACTTTAACTGGTGTTTTTAAAGAAACATAAAAAGATAGATCAAAGCTTTGGAACCGAACAGAATGATAGTTCATCCAGCTTAACCAAACTTGTTACCTTTCAAGGAATTCCTAACTAAAACTACAGAACAAAATTAACTTGTTATTAACACACAATTTCATTCATTCACAGTGTTGATTTCAACAGCAGATTGTAAATCACTATTTAAACAAAACATAAAATAAAACTTCATTCCTTGAAAGCTTTTCAAATCAAATGGTTAACCCAAGATAAACACCATTGAGGAACACAATATGAAGTAGATTTATATTTGATTGCTTCTACTGTTAGTAAAATAGATAAGCAACATTTACAATTCTGGCACAATCACCAGTGTACAGAAAACCTATGTCTTTAGATTGTTTCCATCTATACTAAGAGAACCAAAAGGATACATTACTGCCTTCTGTCAAATCTAACTCCTATTCTACTGCTACTCTCAAGTTTCTCTCCCTCTTAAAAAAAAGCTCCTATTGTTCTTATTAGACTTTTGTCCCCTCCTTCCTCTCTTTTCAAAGAGGCAAAAGTGTCAGATATATCGAATCTCAAAAAAAATGTGTTGCCCCTATTTTTAAGGTTTACAAAAATATCGATTGGTTACAAGAGGGTCAGCCCTCAAATCTTTTTATGATGAAGTTAATATTGCATTCAATTTCCATCCCCACTTTCCATGTTGGTGAAGGATTTAACTTTTGGCCTCCGTGTCCATCTTCGAACTTCCATCAGAACTACCTCAAATGTCCTGGAGCATTATCATTAATGTCGATCTACCTTTGCCAGTAGAGACCACAGTTGTCCGTGAGACTCGCGGCCTTTTCTTCCTTTCGGCCTTCCTCCTGCTTAAGATCTTTCGGCAAGTTGACAATCTTCTGGAAGTAGTATCAAATTTTCCCATTGGATCTCCACACCATTGTTCACTGAGCTACTCCATCACTTTTGATCTCAAAGTAAATCCATGTTGTTTATGCTCTGTTGATCCTCCATGCAAGAATAGTCAATCAATCAAACTATCACTAGCCCACCCCTTAAGCTTTTTCTTATTGGTGGAACATATGCCACACAAGATTCCTAGATGCTCAAAAGCTATTTAGATAGAATCACATGTTGGTGAGACACTAGCCATGTCTCCCTGATATGATTATACCCTACAGAAGCATAGGACTAGCATAGAATTGTTGGTGAGACCTCATATCGAATGCAAAAGTTACATCGATATCACAAAAAAACCATCAGCAAGACAATCACTATTGGCCAGAGATCATAGTGAGTTCCCATCAGTCATACTGATATCCCTTTATCGGCAAGACTCCCCATTGTCAGTAAGACTTCTTGTCGAATGCAAACTCTTGGCGATGAGTCCTACTGTAGCCACATATCTATCAGGGAGACTCTATTATCTCGGCAAGACCTCACATCGAGCCCTTCATCCTTTGGTGAGACACCATCGGGTCGGCCAGACATCATGGTGGGTAGCCAAAGTTATAGCGATATTCCCTTTCATCGTTGAGACAATCGCACTCGGCAAGACATCATATCAAGCCCTTCATGTTACATTGAAGGCACAAAACGTGTCAGCAAGAATACCACTAGTCGGCGAGATATCATGCTGAGCTCTTCCATTCTCCCCGAACTCATTCCATTTCGGTGAGACCCTGCTTGGTCGGCAAGAACTTTCTCCGAGCTCAAAACACTACGCCGAAGGGAGTATCCCTCGGCATGACTAACAACCATCGAAGAGACATCTCCTTGATGACACCTCTTCTCAGCGATACCTCACCTCTTTGGCCAGACCTTATGCTGAAGGCATAACCTTTCACTGAGACCTCCATCTGGGACCACCATTCCATGTCGATGAGACCCTATCGGGTCAGCAAGACCTTATGCCGAAGGAAATCTCTCTCGGCAAGAGCTCATTCTGGGACCATCATTCCATGTCAGTGAGACCCTACACTGAACCCTTCATCTTTTGGAGATCTTGGACCATTTCAGGGAGACTTGGCTTGGTTAGCGAGACATTACCCCAAAGCCACGCCCTTATACCGAAGGCATCACCTTCGCTGAGACTTCCCCATGTCGATAGGACACCATACCGAGCACAAAACCTCTCCCCGATGCCAACTCCTTTCGGCGAGACCTCAGCAGTTGGCCAAACCTTTCATCAAAGCTACCCCCTTTCGCTAAGACTTCTAACAATTGAAAAGACTTATCCCCGAACCCAAGTTCTTTCGGTGACGCTAGCCTTATGCACAATGGTCGGCGAGTCTTCTGCATGTCAAGGAGACATATAAAAACCCACAACGATTAAAATGTCTAGCCAACTGGTATATTTCAAATGAATAGAACCACACTGCCAGTTGAGAAGACAATAGGAGGGTCTCAGCGACTTTCTTCATCAAGAGTTTTATGCCAAACTTGATTGAGGTATGCTTCCTAACTGACTTCCTTGAGAAATATCATCAGGTGTAATGATTTAATCCTACAACACAAATGCCTCCATTAGTCCTCAAAGTATATTAAATACACTATTGTTCATCATGCCTTCAATTTTAACAAAAATAAACCCAACTCTGGCTGAGGCAGAACTAAAATATGACAAAACAAAAGACAAACTCAGGAGGAAAACAAAAGAACTGTTAAGACCAAACCAGACAACCAAAGGCGAAGAAAATGAAAGAAAAAAGGGGGACCCATTTTGTTCTAGAATAAAATGGGGTGGTTATGCAAGGCATAATAGTATGGTTAATATTAATAAGAAAATAAATAAGGATTATAGTATTTATAGTACCAATTGCATGAATTTTGTTATTAATATTATCATAGGATTTTGATATTAGGATTAGTGTCCTAAAATTTGATATTAAATTAATATAGGAGTATACCATAATAAATCTCAAGGTTGTAGTTATGTTGGAAGTGTAATTGTTTAAATGTTATCTTATCATAATGACCAAAACAAAAATGCTAGTGGTGTTATTGCGCTTAATAATAATACCATGTTTTTGGTCACCAAGGTTGGACTGTTAAATTGGTTGTTATTAAGTAATAATATTAACATAGTGGCACAAACGTCAACCAGAGTTTAGCAATGTTGGTTTAAAAGAGGTCACTGCTTTATTCTTACATTGAGGAGGTCCTCAAATTTGCAAATTACAAATAGCATGATCAATGAGTAACTTGAGAGTAAACCATAAGGTGTTCCATCACCATCCTTGGATGTTAATGACAACATTAGTGCAATAATAATGTTAATATTGAAATGAAGGATAAAACTTAATCATCTTGATTATAATTATGTGCAAGTAGGAATATTCTAGGGTTGGTTTAAAAGTGATGCTAAGAACTTGAGTAATCATAATTAACTGACTTAAGTTATTGTAATTAAGCCTTCTTTTCAAAACATACCTTAATGTTTAAATAAAAATAAAAAATTGGTTCTTTTTTTGAGTGAAAAATTATTCCATTTAATGATAAAAAAAATAATGTTGTTAATTTGGTATTTAATAATATTACTGAGTTCGAGTCAGGATTAAACAATACTATGAATTTGCTTAAATAAAATAAAATAAAATAAAGTATTTTGAATGCATGAAGTTCATTATTCATCTATTAAATCATTTGGATTGCATTGAGATATACATTTAACATCTTAGAAAACACGAAGTCAAAAATCTAATTAAATGATAAGCTCATTGGTACATCTAAGTGATCATGATAAGAGATGTGTGTGTTTGTGTGTGTGTGTGTGTGACTTTATCTCAAAGTGAAACTTGTCAATATGTAACCACATTCTGATAAATCAAATAAACTTTAAGGACTTTAGTCTACTTAGCGTTCAACTCATGTCATGTTAGTGTCACACCTCAAGTAATTGAAATGTTAATTAGCTTAATTAAATAATTTAAAAAAAAAAATTATGTGAGTTTTCTTGTAAAAAATTTCAAGCATGACACCATGAATAAGATAGAACTAGGATAATTTCTTAAAGCCATTGACAACTACTCAATGGTGGATGACCATTCCAAGATTCAACCCAAAAGTTACCTTCTTCCCCATTATTTACCTCCCAAGAAATTTATGTTGTGAAAACTTTGCTACAAGATAACATAAAGTTTCACATGGCAGAACCTACAGGAGGGTTAGAAATTGTGAAAATTCTTGATGGATTTTGACTGTCAAGATACTTTTCCTGCATTATTGCACACCATTTTGACTCTGGCTTGGTATAAATTTTTGTTGACATGTGTCTTGGCACAGCAACATGCAAACAAAATATTGTTATTTTGTTTCTTTTGAAAGAGAAAGACAACACATGGATGTCTTAGCTCCAAAGGTCTTTGTAGTTGGTTCTCAATTGTGCTAATGTCCCTCAGTGGTCAATGTAACACTAATGTTCAAGGGGCTTGCTGATGTTGAGCTTCTAGACTGTTCTGGGATCAAACATAAATTTAAACCTACCTTAACTAGGGTTTTAAAGAAATAACAAAAGATAGATCAAGGCTTTGGAATAGGAAAGAATGACACTTCATCCAACTTAACCAGACTTGTTACCTTTCAAGGAATTCCTAACTAAAACTGTAGAACAAAATTAACTTGTGAAATTAACTTGTGACTAACACACAATTTCATTCATTCACACTGCTAATTTCAACAGCTGATTGCAAATCACTATTTAAACAAAACATAAAATCAAACCTCATTTCTTGAAAGCTTCTCAAATCAAATGATTAACTCAAGACAAATACCATTCTGGAACACAATATGAAATAGATTTTAATCTGGTTGCTTCTACTATTAGTGAAAAAAATAAGAAACATTTACAAAGCTGGCACAATCACCAGTGTACAGAAAATCTATGATTTCAAATTGTTTCCATCTACACTAAGAGAACTGGAAGATACATTATTCTTCTACTTAATCTACTCCTAGCTATCAGTTCTACTCTACAGGTTCTACTCCTACTTCTACTGACTACCAACTGGTAGTTCTATATTTACCACTTCTAACCTACTTCTTCTACTCTGTTTCTAACTTTTTCCAAAGAGGCAAGAATGCCATTTATATAGAGTGTACAAAAAAGAATGTGATGTTCCCTGCATTAGGGTTTACAAAATATCTACTTTTAGGAGAGTCAGCTCTCATATCTTTTAGAAAAAGTTGATTTTCCACTTAATATGAATCCCTATTGTTGACAAATTTTTGTCCTCAGGAGAAACCTTCAAATATTTTGATATTGCAACATTAACTCTTTTGTCTCTGTGTCCATAGTCGAAATACCTCACAGAGTTGCCTTGAATGCTCCAAAGTATCAGCACTAATATGGATCCAGCTCTGCTAGTGGTCACTACAGCTATCCCCGTGATTCAAGGTCTTTTCATTCTTCTGGCCTCCTTCAGGTTCTAGACCCTTCTGCCTATTGACTGTCTTCTGGAAGCATCATTGAGCTTCCCTAGTAGATCTTCACACCACTCAAGTCGATCCATCACCTCCTAATCTCAGAATGAAACCATCTTGCTTGCATTATGTTGGTCTTCCTTCATAGGAATAGTCAATTGGTCAAAGGGGACAATGAGTCACTCTTTTAGTTTCTCCCGATTGGCCAGGTATATGCCATGCAAGCTTCTCAGGTGGTCAAAGGTGGTTCAAATGGCATCGCATATTGGTGAGACACTCATCGTGTCTCCCAGATGTGAATATATTGCTTCTATCAACCATCAGCGTAGCACAAGACAGTCAGTAAGACCTTTCGGCGAGCCGTAGAAGTCATACCAAGCTCAAAAAGACCATCAGCAAGACAGTCGTTGGTCGGGGTGACATTTTGGCAAGCCTATTCCATTCTCCTCGAGCTTATTTCCTTTTGATGAGATGCTACCAAGTTGGTGAGACATCATAGCAATGTTATCTCTCCCTGGCTCGGAGCTCCTATCGGCAAGAGTCCACCCTATCGATGAGACTTCGTGGCAATGAAATCTTGCTTTTCTGATGCCGCTTCATTTTGTTGAGACTTTGATGGATCGGCAAGACTTATTCTGATATTACATCATGTCGGCAAGACCAAAATATTTCACCAAGACCACATGCCGAATACTGCTTTTTTGGCTGAAGTGTTCACTCATGAGCCAATCGATGAGACATGAAACGCTCGCCATGACTTCATTCTGATGATGATTTCTCTTGCCGATAGGAACTACTTTTGTGTTTTTTTGGTAAGACCAAATGTACTCTCCAAGACATCTCTCCACCACAATTTTTTTCTCCCTAAGAGAATACCCTTATCGGTGGTCGGCAAGACACAATGCCCTCGACAAGACCATACCCTGAAGAAGACAACTCTTGCCAAAGTATTTTCTCATTCCATGCTGGTCGGCGAGAGATGAAGAACTTTCTGAGACCTTAACCCGAAGCAAATATCTCCCACCGATACGTACATCCCTCCATAGCCGGTCGGTGAGACATAAAGATCTCGCCAAGACCTTTCCCTGAAAGAAACTTTCATGCTGATGGGGAAACTTGTAGTCGCTGGGACAATGATCAATGTCTTGCCGATAGATGCCTATATATGAATTCCACTCACTATGACATCTCTAGGATCTTGCCGATAGGCAACATAGATGCATATTGACATAATGCACTAGTAGTCGGCAAGACATCTGCAAGGTCTTGCTGACTTTCTTCTTAGAGGAGAATTGTGACCAACTGGACTGAGGAATGCATTCCAACTGAGCTCCCTTGGAAAATATCATCATGTGTGTGATTTAATCCTACAAAAGAAAGGTTTGCATTAGTCCCAAGAGAACACAAAATATAATAAAACCCACTATTTCTTGTAATTGTTTCATTGAATCCTTAGCAGGAAGAAAACCAACTTAGGCTAAGATAGGACTAGAATCAGATTAGAACAAAAGACAAAATTCAGGCAGAAAACAGGAGAACTCCCAAGAGGAAAGAAAAATAACAAAAAGCAAAGAAACCAAAAAAAAGAAAGGGGGGACCCATTTTTTTCCAAATCAAAATGGGGTGGTTATGCAAGGCATAACAAATGGTGACTCGGCTGGAAAAAATGGTTTAACCATTTTCAAGAAGCTGAAGGATTCAACTACCCAGAACTCCTGGTTCATGAACATCACAACTCTAGTTGGGTTAGTTATATCAACCAAGGTTGAGCTAGAATCTCAAATGTAAATCAATCAATGGCTACCCCTGAATCCATGCATGTGTGCTTGATTGTGCATCATTCTTCTATAAAGTTTTCTTTATCTTTCAAACAACAAGGTGCAAGATTTGAGCTATATGAGTTGATTCCCTTTAGCTATCGTGCAATGATATCTTGGGCATTTCTCCACTGCTAGTTAGGCGTCCATAGCCTCGATGGACGCCATTGCTCCACTGCTAGTCAGGCATCTATTTTTCTCATAGCATTGCTCTATTGCCAGCCAGGCGTCCATAGCCCCGGTAGAGATACTGGAATCACCCATTCATATTGAGTCCTTTTTCTCTTTAGATAATTCTTCTCTTTTCTCTTTTTTTTTGTTTTCTCATAGAGTTTCATATATTTAATTTAATTAATTTTCAATATGTCAGATGTTTCACATCTGATCTGGGTTGAAAACTACCATGGACCTCATAACAACACTTCAAAAATTGTATTTTTCACTCAAATCTTATGACACTATTATCCTAATACAAATATACCATTACAAGAGGAGATGATCTTGATTATTTATGACAGATCCAGAGGAGCTAATGAAGGTTATTTACTCTGCACCTTGCTATCAAGACCTTCCACAACTCTTATTGGTAATGGGCATAAAACAAAAAGTTTAGGACAAAATCACTCAATCAGCAGATCTGAAAATATCTAAACCACTTCTCTCCAAATGACCAAAGTATGCTTCAGATAACCACCACCATTTTAAGATGGGAACAAACAGATAACCCCCAAAGAACAAAAAAAAACATAAACCAAAAGAGGAAAGGAAATAGAAAGATAGAAAGAGAGGAAAAACAAGCAAACAACCAATTATTTACAAACAAAAGAGAAAATTACTTACATAAAGAGTAGCAGGTTATCTACATAAAGAGATTATTTACATACAGGAATTATTTACAAGCAGAAACTATTTACACTGATTCATCACCCAGCCAAAGTACCAAATTCATGACTCAAAGTAATGTTTGAGAAACTTCCCATTGACAGGCAATGGAATAGGTTCTCCAGTTAAACTACTTAATCGAAAAGCATTTTCTCTAAGGATCTCAGCAATCTGATAGGGACCTAGCCAGAGTTTGTCAAACTTTTGATGACTACCTTTCTTTTCACTAGCTTTATCCCACAACAACACAAGGTCTAATATCCTAAAATCTTTGATTCTTGCTCTTTTGTCAAGCCAACGTTTGACAACAACTTGGTGCCTAAAGAATTGTTGCAAGGCGGCATCTCTCTGTTCTTCTAGTTTCAACAAAGCAGCCAATCTTACTTCTATCCTATTGTCATTAGAGTAGAATTTCTGCATGAACTCAAGGATAGGTATTTGCAAATGGATAGGGAACACAGGCTCTTGGCCATATACCAACTTGAAGGGTGAAGTTTTTAGATCATCCTTAATCCTAGTTCTATCTTCCCATAATGCAAATCTCAGCTAGGTATGCTAGTCCCTAGGGTTGTTTTCTAACAATTTTTTAATTACCCCTAAGAGGTTCTTATTGGTTGATTATACAACTCCATTTCCTTGGGGGTAATAATTTGGAGAATATTTTAATACAATCTTATGATCATATGTCTAGGAAATGAATTCAGCAAAAGAAAAGGAAGAGCCATTATGACATACCAAAGCGAAGGGTACACCAAACCTTGTAGTGATGCACTCGGTGAGGAACTTGATCACTACCTCTGTTGTGCTATTTTTGTAGGGTATAGCCTTAGTACACCTCGTACAATAGTCAGTGGCAGTCAGAATGAACTCGTGTCCTACATAAGAGTTTGGGTTGATTACCCCAATAAAGTCCAGTCCCCATTGGGCAAATGGCCTTACCTCATAGAAAGGTTGCAATGGCATGGCCGAATGATGCTCCCTTGATGCAGAGATCTGACACATGTGACATGTTCTCACATGCTGATGGGCATATTTGAAAACATAGGGCCAATAATAACAAGATCTAAGGACCTGGTGTGCCAAAAAATCTGCAGAACTATGACCTGTGCCATGTTTCCCATGAAAATCAGAGATCACATGTCTAGCTTCTTGCTGATCAAGGCATATTAGGTATACTCCTTTGAAGTTCTTCCTATATAGCAACCCTCCTTTGAGCATATAATGGGAAATATTCATTCTTAGCGCTCTCCTTTGAGTTGAATTCATCCCCTCTAGACATCGATTGTTGAGCATAAAATGAACAATATCAGCATACCAAGGGTCATTGGAGAAAGACTGAATTGTGTATTGTTGACAGATGATGTTGTCACTAACATTTTCCATGGTATTAGACAAGCTTGTACCTCTGACAAGTCTCATAGGGCGTATCTCCAGGTCAAACTCCTTCAAGATGGCCATCCATTTCCCTCTTCTTTCTCCCAGCTCGCTCTACATAAGTAAAGACTTCACAGCAGTGTCAGGAACTACGGCGATGATTTGGCTTCGGAGAATGTAGTGCCTGAAATTCTTGATAGCTCTGACCAGTGTGAAAGCCTGCTTCTCAAGAGGTGGATATTGGATTTCCATGTTTTTAAACGGAGAGCTAATGAAAGCAATCAGTCTCTCCTCTATCTCTTCTCCTCCTTGGGTTAGTACAGCTACGTAGGAATGATCAGAGGAAAAAGAGTAGATATAAAACGGTCTCAAGTACTTAGGGCTAGTGAGAATGGGTGCTTCCAAAATGGATCACTTGACTTGTGAAAACCCAGCCTTTGCCTCATCATTCCACTCTATTTTAGCATCCTTCATCATTTTGTTCAGTGGATTTACAATCTCTGCAAAGCCTATGATAAATTTTCTTAGAAAGTTGATCTTTCCAAAGAAAGATCTCAACTCTTTCTTGCTCCCTGGTCTGGTGATCTTCAAAATGGACTCAACTCGATCTGGATCGATTGATATTCCTCTTTCAGAAATTATATGTCCTAGAAGCTTACCTTTAGAAACTCCAAACACACACTTTTTTGGATTTAAGGAGACACCATACTGGATACATCTTTGAAGAACTTTGGCTAGGTAGGCAGCATGGTTCAATCGATCTTTGGAGAATACTGTCAGGTCAGCCATGTAAACAATAATGCACTTACCAATTAGATCCTTGAATGCTACGTCCATGGCGCGTTGAAAGGTCACCCCAACATTGATCAGACTGAATGGCATCCTTCTGTATGCAAACATTCCCCACTTTGTAGTGAAGGTTGTCTTCATCCTGTCTTCATAGTTAACCATTACCTGATTGTATCCAGAGTAACCGTCCAAGAATGATATCATCTAAGATCCATTGAAAGTCTGCAAGACTTCACCCAGAGAAGGAAGTGGGTAGTTATCCTTTTCTGAAGCTCTATTCAGGTTTATGAAGTCGAGACATAGCCTGGTCTCTCCATTCTTCTTACGGACTGGAACTAAGTTGGCTATCCATGTCGAATGGCATACTGGGAAAATTATTCTTGCATAAAGTAATTTATGGACTTCTTTATAGATCAATGGTTCAATTAGGGCATTGACAGGGCATTGTTTCTGTCGGAAGGGTTTAGCTTCGGCCTTCAAAGGAATAGTGTGAGTCATAACAGAAATGTCAAATGTCTTTAGATCTTCATATCCCCAAGCAATTGCAGCAATATATTTCTTGAGTTCCATCAAGGTTTCTTTTCTAATTGCTTCAGGGCAGGCTTTCCCTATGTAGATATTCTTTTCAAGGCCAGATTGGGCTAGGTTAACCGTTTCATATTCGCTTGCTCTATCTTCAACTGATATCTTCTCTCAAGCCCTGAGGTCTGAATCAAAAATCCTTTCTAGGGTCACCATTCCCTTGGGAATGTTATTATTCTTCAAATTGAGGACCCCCTCTATATCACGATCTTCAGGGTTCCAATCTCTTTGATCCCTATTGGACTCATCAATGATTTTTCCTTGAAAGACATTTGAACTTGCTAGGAAAGCAAAGATATTTCAATCATCATTGAAGACCTAAAAATTATTAATATTGTCAGGGACAGCTGGGGTGGATATCAATTCTACCGAGAATATTTTAAGCTTTGAACCTTGCATAGGTTCTAGGGTGCTTGCAGCAACAACTAATGAATCGGCCACCTGATTTTCTTCTCTAGGGATCAAACTAATCCCGAAAGCTTCGAAGTCTTCAATCAGGTTCCATACCCGATTTCTATATGTTGCTAGCCTTCTATTGTGACATGTGTATTGGTTTCACACTTGCTTGATGACTACCTCTGAATCTCCTTTGACCACCAAGGCAGTGACTTTCTTCTTATGTGCAAACATCAGTCCCCGCGCTAGGGCTTTGTATTTTGCTACATTGATAGTGCATACAAACTGTAGCCTGTAAGAAGCAAAGAAATTTTTCCCTTTCGGGTTGGTTAGTTCAATCCCAACACCACAACCTATCCTAGATTTAGATCCATCAAACGTGAGGATCGAAAGCTGGTCGTGAGCTGGGGTTGATCCTTTTAAAGTTTTTGTAGGAATTTGGATAGGATTAGCCAGAGGTAGGGCTCCTTGACCTTTTGCATTGAACATAGGGAAAGGATGCACTATAGGTTCTTTAGGTACAGTTTCCAATTCCTACTTAGTTATATCACATGGCCTGTGGCTATCCTTTTGACAGTCACTTGTCTCTTTGGTTAACCCCTTAGGTTTTGGCACATTTGTGATGCAAGAGTGTCAAGCAAACCTTGGGGTGGCTCCTTGTCAACATGCTGACTCAAAAATGTATTTGGGGTAGGCCCAATTGGGGAAATAACTTCCTTTGAACGCATTTTATCCCTAGTTAACACTATTGCTTCCTTGGCTTCAAATGAGAAGTGATTTGCAGTAGCCTCAAGGTTACTTAAGTTAGCTTCCTCAACTTGGGAAACATAATTTAAGATGTCAATACAAGGCTGACAGGTCAATTCAGAATGATTTTGATAATGTACCTACACCAATTAGGGAGTAAAAGACTTTGCAGATTGATAAATTCCCCTAGGACCAGCTGATCATGTTGTACCTTCTTGATCAATGCTTTTTTGGTTTTCATTAATCATAGAATCAGGGAATTTTGGTATTGGCAGTCCTTTAAGATCGAAGACGGAAAAGGTTAAGATTTCCTCTCTTTTACAAACCCCTATCTCGGTTTTGAAATAGGCTACCTCATTAGGGAAATCATACTCAGTGATGACATGCTTGAGGCGTGGCTCACTTTCAATCCTAATCTATGTAGGAATCCCTCTCCATGGTAGCCACATATGTGAAAAGTCAAGGGAGAGATACCCCTTATACCTTTCATCAAATCTCTACTCAATAGCATACCATAAGTCTCGGGAATGTCTGCCACTTGAACATCTATATTGGTTTGAACCCTAGTGTCTGATCCTACTTGCACATGTATGTTTTTTAATTCTCCCACCACATTAACCTCTACTTTTTCAAGTTGGATGACTTTCTTATTTGTTTGGACAAGGTTCAATCCTAACTTCTTACATATAGAAAATGGCATGACATTTCTTGAGGCTCCTGAATCTAACAGACAATTATGTAGGTTCTTCCCACAAATTCTTAAACTCAAAAGAAATGGCGGAGTACCTATCTTGCTTCTGTACAAGGCTGTATTCATGTCTGCAGCAGGTGCCACCTTGTTTTTCCCTTTGGATTTATCAGCTTGGTCTAAAGCTTTTAGCACTATTTCCCTCTAAGCCAGGCACCACTTTAAGATGTCAAAGTATGACAAGGAAGTTTTTTGTTTCTGTATCTCAGAAACAATATCAAATTTCAGATTATAACTTGAATTATTTCTGACAACACCAAGTGAATTAGCTTTGCTTTGGAAGTCAGGTGGACCTTTTGGTGGAGGAGGATTGTTATCAGCACTTTGATTTGGAGGCACCATGTGATTAGGTGGTGCTGATGTAGTGAATGGACCTTTATTCTGGTTCCTTAGGAAGTGTCTTCCCTTTTTCTGGAAGGCTTGGGCATCATACACATCTTCGTCTAGCTCATTTTCACTTTGCATTGGGAATGAGGGCTCTTCTTCAAAGAGATCATAAGCCATTGTTGTATCCACTGAGTCACCTCCTTTTTTTGAATCCCCCTGGAATGTGTGGGAATATTCATACACCATCTTGACAACCTTCTCCATTTTAGGGCAGTTCACCTTAGAATGAGTTGCATTATTATGTAGCCTACACCAGTTAGTCATAAAATTCAGGTCAGCCACATTTGCAGTATGTGACCTCTCCTCATTAGCTTGATAATTGTGAGGAACTCCACCATTGTTGGTTGTTATTTGTTCTCTATTTGTATCCTCTATTTTGACTTTGATAACCTTGGTTAGAGGAATTTTGGCCTTGGTAACCTCTTTGGTTGTAGGTGTTGTTATTTTGATAAGTACCCTGATTGTTATTGTTCTAATTGGGATAATTACCTTGGTTATGAGAAGGGTTCAACCTAAGCTGAGCCATATCATTGGTAACTTGAGATAGTGTTTTCTTTAAGGTCTCTACCTCATTTGTAAGTTGAACTGTCTTTTCACTTTCCACACTCTTAGCAACAGGTGGCTGACCACCCTGATTCAGTGTTCCAACTTGGTTATGATGACCATGGGAACCTTGAGGAACCTGTGATTGTTGGGAGAATTCAGAAGTCCCACTAGCAAAGAATGGAACAGGCGGTTGAGTCTACAACTCAAATATGGGTCCATAATGGGAAGGAGACATTCCCAGGATAGTATTGAATAGAGGGGCTAGGATATGCATCTGATATCCAATTGAAGGGAGACCTCCTCCCACACTTGGTTGAGAGTTAGTTTGCTATTGCAGCTTGATTGCCAAATGATAAACTTTGGATAAAGAATCAATATTAGCTAGTTGATAAGTCCTTTGTAGGAAAAATCCAAGCAGAGGGTCTATAACTCTAAAATATGCTTGGATGGTACTATTCTCAGTAACTAGGTAGGGATCTTGTAGCCTCCTATACATTCGTTGAAACCTGGTATTGAACAAGGCCAAGGATTCACATGGCTCCTTCCTAATGGTAGAAAATTGGTGATACAAAAGGGCTGGATCTACATAGACTCTAAACTAATTGATGAAAGCATTTTCCAAATTTGTCCAAGTCAGAATAGAACCTTGTGGAAGATTAAGATACCGGTTGTATGCCATGTCCCCTAAGGAATAAGGGAACAACCTACAAACTACATCATGGTGAGCTATTTGAGCCCTAGTGCAAGTGTCCTTGAAAGCTTGTATGTGCTCTTCAACACTACTTGATTCACCATGAATGTACTTAGGACAAAAATTCTCAGGATTCTTAGGCATGTCATGAAAACCTCCAGGAATAGTCCCCAATGGAGAGGGATTATTATGAAATAATTCCATTGGTGGTGGTGGTGGTTGATCCAGCTGTTGAGTGGGTTGAACTAGATGTGATGAAAATTGAGACAGATTAGATGTTGGATTGTTAGGTATCCACTGGGGTACTGGTGAAAATCTTGGTGGGGTGAGTGGGGCAGATAAAGGTGGTATGACAGTTGCCCCAGTCCTGTGACTCTTGTGTCTTATTGGGGTCTTGAGTTCTATCAAAGGTGGTGGATTTTCACCTGATCGAAGAACTCTATGGAACCTTTCTGGGGAGGAAAACCCAGCTTTATCAAATTTTCCCTCTATGCCCTCCTTCTAGCGCCAGATCTGTTGACATGTGTCTTGGCACAACAACATGCAAACAAAATATTGTTATTTTGTTTCTCCTGAAAGAGAAATACAACACATGGATGTCTTAGCTCCCAAGGTCTTTGTAGTTGGTTCTCAACTATGCTGATGTACCTCAGTGGTCAATGTAATAGTAATGTTCAAGGGGCTTGCTAGTGTTGAGCTTCTGGACTATTTTGGGATCAAACATAAATTTAAACCTACCTTAACCAGGGTTTTAAAGAAACCAAAAAAGATAGATCAATGCTTTGGAACATGAAAAATTGATACTTCATCCAACTTAACAAGACTTGTTACCTTTCAAGGAATTCCTAACTAAAACTACAGAACAAAATTAACTTGTGACTAACACACAATTTCATTCATTCATAGTGTTGATTTCAATAGCAGATTGCAAATCACTATTTAAACAAAACATAAAATCAAACCTCATTCCTTGAAAGCTTCTCAAATCAAATGATTAACTCAAGACAAACACCATTCTGGAACACAATATGAAATAGATTTTAATCTGGTTGCTTCTACTGTTAGTGAAACAAATAAGTAACATTTACAAAGCAGGCACAATCACCAGCGTATAGAAAATCTGTGATTTCAAATTGTTTCCATCTACACTAAGAGAACTGGAAGATACATTACTCTTCTACTTAATCTACTCCTAACTATCAGTTCTACTATACAAGTTTTGCTCCTACTTCTACTGACTACCAACTGGAGGTTCTATATTTACCACTTCTAACCTACTTCTACTTTGTTTCTAACTTTTTACAAAGAGGCAAGAATGCCATTTATATAGAGTGTACCAAAAATAATGTGTTGTCCCCTGCATTAGGGTTTACAAAATATCTGCTTTTAGGAGAGTCGGCTCTCAGATCTTTTAGAAAAAGTTGATTGTCCACTTAATGTGAATCCCTATTGTTGAAAGATTTTTGTCCTTGAGAGAAACCTTCAGATCTTTTGATATTGTACCATTAAATCTTCTATCTCTGTGTCCATACTCGAAATCCCTTGCAGAGCTACCTTGAATGATCCAAAGTATCACCACTAATATGGATCCACCTCTGCCAGTGGTCACTACAGTTGTCCCCGTGAGTCATGGTCTTTTCATTCTTCTGGACTCCTTCCGGTTCTAGACCCTTCTAGCTTTTGACTGTCTTCTGGAAGCATCATTAGTATTCCCTACTAGATCTTCGCACCACCCGAGTCGATCCATCACCTGTTGATCTTAGAATGAATCCATCTTGCTTGCATTTTGTTGGTCTTCCTTCACAAGAATAGTCAATTGGTCAAAGGGGACAATGAGTCACTCTTTTAGTTTCTCTCAATTGGCCAGGTATATGCCATGCAAGCTTCTCAAGTGGTCAAAGGTGGTTCAAATGGCATCGCATATCGGTGAGACACTCATCGTGTCTCCCCGATCTGAATATATCACTTCTAGCATCCATCGGCGTAGCACAAGACAGTCGGTAAGACCTTTCAGCGAGTTGTAGAAGTCATATCGAGATCACAAAGACCATCTGCAAGATAGTCGTTGGTCGGGGTGACATCTCAATGAACCTATTCCATTCTCCTCGAGCTTATTTCCTTTCGATGAGACCCTACCGGGTTGGTGAGACATCACAGCGATGTTATCTCTCCCTGGCTCGGAGCTCCTATCGGTAAGAGTCCACTCTATCAATGAGACTTCGTGATGATGAAATCTTACTTTTCCGATGCCATTTCATTCCGTTGAGACTCTGATGGATTGGCAAGACTTATGTCGATATTAATTCATGTCGGAAAGACAAAAAGATTTTGCCAAGACCACATGCCGAATACTACTTGTTTGGCCGAAGTGTTCACTCATGAGCCAATCGGTGAGACATGAAACGCTCACCATGGCTTCATTTTGATTATGATTTCTCTCGCCGATAGGAACTACTTTTTTGTCTTGTCAGTGAGACCAAATGTACTCACCAAGACATCTCTCTTCCGCAAAATTTGTCTCCCCGAGAGCATACCCTTATCGGTGGTCGGCAAGACACAACGCCCTCGGCAAGACCATACCCCGAAGAAGACAACTCTCGCCGAAGTATTTTCTCATTCTGCACTGGTCAGTGAGAGATGAAGAACTCTCCGAGAGGTTACCCCAAAGGAAAGATCTCCCACCGATACGTGCATCCCTCCATAGCTGGTCGGTGAGACATAAAGATCTCGCCATGACATTTCCTCGAAAGAAACTTTCATGCCAATGGGGAAACTCGTAGTCGCCGGGATGATGATCAATGTCTTTCCAATAGATGCCTGTATATGAATTCCACTCGTTGTGACATATCTGGGGTCTTGTCGATAGGCAACATAGACACATATTGACAAAATGCACTGGTAGTCGGCAAGACATCTGCAAGGTCTTGCCAACTTTCTTCTTAGAGGATAATTGTGACCAACTAGACTGAGGAATGCATTCCAATTGAGCTCCCTTGGAAAATATCATCATGTGTGTGATTTAATCCTACAAAAGAAAGGTCTACATTAGTCCCAAGAGAACACAAAATATAAAAAAACCCACTATTGCTTTTAATTATTTCATTGAATCCCTAGCAGGAAGAAAACCAACTTAGGCTAAGATAGGACCAGAATCAGATCAGAAGAAAAGACAAAATTCAGGCAGAAAAAAGAACTCCCAAGAGGAAAGAAAAATAACAAAAAGCAAAGAAACCAAAAAAAAGAAAGGGGGGGACCCATTTTGTTCCAAATCAAAATGGGGTGGTTATGCAAGGCATAACAATTTTCCAAATAAATTTCTCCCCAAAGGCTATATTGTGTTTTGAAATGTCATGCAATCCTACTCCACCTTAAAATTTCAATGAAGACATACTATCCAAAGAAATTAAAGGATTTTTTTTAACATCATTCATGTTTCCTTTCCATAGAAAACCCCTAACAACTTTCTCTATTTGATCAACTATTGTTTTGGGGGCCTTAAGGACTGGTATGAAATAATTAGGAATTCCTGACAATACTATTTTTATCAAAAGAATGCGGCCTGATAAAGACAACTAGCAGACTTTCCATGCACTAACTTTCAATTTAATCCTCTCTATGAATTTATCCCAACATGATGACTCATTTCCCCCCATAAAGAAAGGTATACCTAAATACTTACATTTATGCTCATGAACTGATGACGTCAGCAACCGTACAACACTCTTTTCCCCCTCCTAGCCCTAATTTTCCTTCAAGGAGCAGTTTTTTTTCTTTTTGGCATAACTTGGGCATACGGTATCAAATTTGGGCAAACGAGATATCACTGGAAAGTTGGTTTCAAGCACTATCCTATGGTGCAGTTTATTTTTCACTAATTTTCTATTTAGCTACATTTATTTCTATTTGAAGTCAAATTTTCATTTATGACCTCTGAGTTCATAACTTTTTTCCATGATCTCCAATTTTTGCTATGTTTGTGGTGTTGGAAAGGTATGGAGGAGTTCTATGTTGTTTTCCATGCACTTTTTTCTGTATCTGTCCTGGGTTGATCATTATTCTAGATTTTCCCTGATGGGTTTTTTGGAGATTACTTGGATGTTTTAGCAGTTGGAAGGGTGAAACTTGAATCTTTGCACTTCATTTCAGTAGCATCATTCAATAATATATTGTTGCTTCATAGATTCTAGAGTTGTTCTATTTTGCAAATTTTCCAGTGTTACGTGGCATCAAGTCTGCTATCGCATTATTATGATTCCACTTGAGTCCTTCAGTGACTCTCATTTGGTTTCTTGTAAACAGAAGTATCTTTCCTTGCTTGTTGTATTTCAGTTCCAGTGTTACTCCACAGTGTTCTTCTAGTGCTTCTTTGCAGCAGGTCATCTCATTGAGGGGGGGTTTTGTCCCAATAGGGTTTCTCCTCTTTCTCATTCATTACATTTTTACATGGGTACCTGATCAGGCCTTGTTGTTGGGACCCATTTATGCTTTCTTGCATTCATCTTAGTTTTAGGTGCATGCTTTATCAGTCTCCCTAAGTTGCACTTATTGGGGGTGTTAGTTTAATTAATTAATTATACTAACATTTAATCCTCTCTATGACTTTATCCCAACATGATGACTTATTTGCACCCATAAAGAAATGTATACCCAAATAAGTTTACATGGTAAACTTGCCTCTTCAAAACCTAGAATCTAAATAATCTTTCTTTTTATGGCTGATTTAGTATTGAGAACATACATTTTTTTATTTTTGAGCATTTATCTTTTGTCTTGACACCTCAAAATACTTGTCAAAAACCCATTTTATCTGCTTGGCTTCAACAACATTCGTTTTTCCATACAAAAAGGTATCATCTGCAAAAAGATTGTGTGTGACTAAAAATTTAGTTTGAGGTATGTGTATCCCTTGCCATAAGCCCTGATTATGCTAATTAAGTTTCAATTTTAAAAAATTTCCTAAATAACAAATATTCATTCAAAAAAAAACCATGCATTAAATTTTTATTTTTTTATGTGAGAAAATAAAAGAGAAAAAAATTGCTCTCTTTTTTAATAGCATCCTATCAACCTCATTTTTTTAAAATGTAGAAATTAAAATTATTCTCCTAATTTTATTAAAAAAATTTCAATTATTTTTTCTATTTTAAAAAATAAAAACATTAAATACATTAAATTTTATATATTTTATTAGTTCATATCATTTTAAAATTCAAAATATAAATATCAGTTTTAGGAAGTGAAAGTTAAAAAATTATAATTGTGTTAGTCATTCCTTTATAAAAGTGTGACACAATTCTAAACTTTTACTTTCCAATCATAGATGACTATAAGAATCCATGATGTCAAAGCAAGGGTCAACCCAAAGGTGCAAGGCTCACAAGAATAAGCACTAAAGGATCAAAAACCTAATAGATGTAATTGAATTATATCAAATGATATAATATAAGATTTATATTAGAATATTAATCCTATATCAAGCTTAGAATGTGTGTAAAAAACAAAAAGCTAATCTAAGGGTTGTTAGGGTAGTTGATAGATAAGAAGGATGAATAAGAGCCAAAACTTAAAAGAAAATATAGATTATTGAAGCATAATGACACTAGAAAAGAGAAACCAGAAAAGTGAAGTGGAATTTTAAAAAGTACATATCTAAAACCTCTAATTCAATTTAGAAAATGTAGAGTGAAGATAGGTTGTGTGTATGATCAATTGGGTTTACCAAAAATGTGGAGGAAAATAGTTTTTTCTAGGGTTTAATAATCTGATAATTTATGCATACCCATAAGCACAATTTATCTAAACTAATAATAATGATCTTCTTATTGATAAGTTGGTAAATTACAACATTGAAAAAATATAAATACATAAATAAATATACTAGCTCAATAAGTAATGAATGTCAAGAAGATAGCATTCTAGGTCTCGTATTGTTTTCAAGCCTTGGAAAATAATGTCTCTCTATCAATATAACTACTTAGAATCTACGTTGGATCTTTTTTCCTATTAAAGGAAAAACTCATAGCCTTGGGGACTTGTTTGTGATCGTAGGTATATCCTTATGTTTTTGTTTTTTATGTGTGATTTGTAAATCTCTATTGTATAATTTCACCTAATATCTCTTCCATTCCTCTACTTTAATGAGAATTAAGGGCTATCGTTATTGAAAATTCCTTGCTAGGGTTTTTATATGACCCAACTATGAGAGCACTATACTTTGATAAAGCTCTTGAAAATTTAATAATATCAAAACAACAAAGAAGCACCTAACATGTACATAATTTCTGCTCTTTTAATAGCATTATATTGATGAGTGTTACTATTAAAAATTAATTAGAATGATTAATCTTTCAAATTCTTAAGGATTCTAGTATTTGAGATAGATGATTAAAATGAATGCATTGAATGTCTACAGATACTAGCACATAACATTATTTTGTGCCAAAAATTGGTCTAATTGGCCAAATTAAAAATTTGAATTTCAAATTATAAAAGACATGCTCACAATAGTTATGTTGAATATATATTTATAGACTTGTCCTAGAATGGAATAACACCTAGATCCAATTGGTAAATTACTAAATGGAGGTAGGTGCATAGGTGATGTGATAAATGCCCTGCTAAGATGAGTGTATAAGAGTGTGTATATTAATTAGGGTAAGGCTACATGTCTATGTGTATGTATATGTGGATTAAGAAACTACAACAATGAGCCTAACTTTGAACAATATCATTCCATTATCCATTATGTATATTAAGACATCACCTCAAAATAATAATAATAAATATTAATTTATAAATAATATATATAGAAACTCTGAGAGATATCCTTCTCGAGGCATCTATTGCACTTTTTTGTGACTAATGGATTAAAAATAGATGCCTCGAGAAAGATATCTTTGAGCATTTATATATATATATATATATATATATACATATATATTATTTATAAATTAATATATATATGTTTGTTAGCTTACAAGTGGCACATCCATGTGTAAATTAATATATATATGTGCTAGTTATAGAAAAGTTAATTTTATAGATAGAAAAGTTGATTTTATAGAAAAATTGTCAAGATGTTTTCATTAATAGAAGGGTTTATGCTCACAGACTAAATTGATTTGCATGCATTCGAGGTATGAATGGGATGTGGAAGAGTTTTGCTACCATGATTGTGAATGAACAATGCATGTTGTTGTTGAATGAAAATTGTTTCTTTTTAACTTAGATGCAAGAACACTCTTCCAATACCCTATCAAGACAACTGATCATTTATTATTTTCTTTTAGAAACACAAACACTATTCTTCCACTACCCTATCAATGTGATTCCCACTCCTATTTTTTGGTTACACTTTAACCCTTTCAAATTCATTTACTACACCTATACGCCAATTTCTTTCTAAAGAGTTTTTATTGACAGAGGTTGTTTTCTTTCATTGTATAACACCTCTTGATATAAAAGGGAGAATAAAAAATAAAATAGCATGGTTATACCATTCACGAAATGATATCAATTAATAGTGACTAATATATAGAGTTTGAAAACAGAGTTGTGATACAATTTACAAAATGATATAATTAATATGATTAAAAATAGGGCTTTGATTCCAATTAAGAATTAAAACACAATTTTTTGAATGACTGCATGCTTTATAAAAAGTACAATTCCATGTACTATGATTATGGCCAAATTGCTTGGTTTAATCATGTCAAGGGATTGAGAGAATTAAAATATAACTTAATCCAGAAGTATAAGATGCTATGATAATACAAAACTTCAGTGAGTTAACCTTGACATAGATCCTTGAATGGTCAACTATAGCATGGTGCACTCTATTAAATTATAAATATGCTGGACATTTCTTATATCTCTTCATTTTGCAAGTACATTGTCAAACATGTCCTCACCAGTCATTCCATAGTGGTGATCCACAATACTAGAAATCTAGTCCCCTGCTTCTTAATCCACTCTAACCTATTTTTGGGTGATCAATACTTAATACATATGGATATTGTAAAGTATTTTGTTGTAAGAATTACATAATGGTACCTCATCTATCCATTTCTGGTGGACCATTTATTAGTTGATAGGCTATTTGTGCCAACTTTTCCTAGAATTTTTGTCAGCCTTGCCATTTTTCATCTTCTTCAATGCTGGGGAAAACTTAGTGGATGGGTTATAGTGTGGTCAAACTTTTCATCATCCCTACCAGTTTAAGGTGCCAGACTTGGGTCTTTGTTGAAGTGTAAAAGGTGGTGGGCATTTGGCACAAGGATAGAGGAGTCCGAAAAAATGACCAAAGTGTAGAGGAGGCCAGTGAAATGTCATTAGCATTGATTGTTGTAAGGTTTCCATGTAGTGGTGATGGCGCCAATAACATCTATTTCAAAGTCCTTGGAAAAAAAAACAAATTTTTGTCTAGTTATCGATAGTGTATTCTTCGATGTCATTCTGAGGGTTTTTTTTATTGTTGAAGGTAGCAGTGAGTGCGAAGGGAAAGTTTCTGTGAAGGTGCAAGTGCATCGAACAATTATACAATTTTTTGTGAAGGTGGTTGAAGGTTATCTTCTATTTTATTGCATGTGTCAATGGTTGCAAATGGTGAGGGTTGTGATAATTTTTTGGTTTTCTTTCACAGGTTGTCAAGAAAGAACGGAGGAAAGAAGAGGCAAGTGGGAAGGGTGTTATCAAAGGAAGCAGGTAGAGGTGCATCTCATTTGGGTTATTCTTGAAAGAAATATTGTTTCATTGTGTCGATTGTTGTTGGAAAGACTATATAGTTTTGTGGGTTTTTGCATGTTGATGACTGTTGTTTATATTGTTCCATTTATGGCTTTGTTTTTGTGTGATTGGTTGAAAAATAGTTAACCTATTGTGTGTTTGGTGAATGTTGAAATTGAGATCTCTTGTGTTTTGTGGGTTTTCCCTAAACCATTTGAACTTTTTTCTAAATGCTATCTAAGAAGGATAGCAATCTCTACATGTTAATTATAAAATAAAACTCAAGACAATAAGGGTCTTGTGTGAATGGATGGAAAATAGTTAATGTGTTGTGTTTCTAGTGAATTACCACATCTGGGTTATGGTTGAAACCAATATTGATTCATTTAGGGTTGGTGTTTTCGTGGTGAAGGTTTTGAGTCAACATGTTATTGGGAGTTTTCTGTGTTTTGTGGGTTTTGTATGTGAGGCACTGTTGGAAGTCATGTTTTTGTTTCTGTTTAGAATAACTCACAAATAGTTGTAAATTTTGAATTGTGTATGCATATATGCATAGATATCCAACAGGCAATCGAATATCTACACACATATTTACCAGGAAGTTGTATAAGACAGTGAAATTATAATTCCATTCATGTGTATCTATCTATATGTATATGCAAATAGAGACATACATACAACTATGTCCATAGGTAGATATATGAGCAGGTGTAGATAGGAATACTTTGTTTGCAATGATATTGTTTGATTTATATGGTTCAACTTTTGCGTGTATGTTTGTCTATGCATTTGGCACTGGCATTTTTAGTGTTATACAGGTTTGGCCATCTAGGTGAGTCTGGATAACAATATTATTTCCTTCAGGTCTTTTGTTTTGTGGTGATAGTTGGAATGTAGTAAAATAGTTAATGTTATTTACTCCATGTTGCTTTGCATAAGGTACTATTCACTATTGTTGTTTGTGTTAGGCTATATTGTTACATTTATGGCTTCCATTTATCATCAAGGTCTTATTAGGACCATCATTAGTACATGCAAAGCATACATCAATTAATGTTGATGCAAACCAGTGTTTAATTTTTGCAGCCTTCTCTATCCACACAGCCCAGAAAATGTTACCCTATTCCCAAAGTAACCAACAACTACCTCGGGCACCTTTTTCACTAGAATTGGAAGGCCGAGAAAAATTATGATAGAACTTATAAGATATCTACCACTATAATTGTATATGTGTATAAATATATCTGTATATATATGTATACAAATGTGTATATATATGTATATAGGCATATGTATGTGTGTATATATATATGTATATATTCTGAGCAAACTTATAAGATATTCACCACTATATCTCTATATGTGTGTATATATAAATGTATATGTATATATGTATACAAATGTGTATATATATACATATACATATAACGAAAAGGCTGACAAAAATCTTGACCAAACTATAGCCCATCTGCCAAGTCTACCCCAGCACCGAAAAAAGAGGGAAAAGCGTTGAGGCTGACAAAAATTCCTAGAAAAGTTGACACAAGTACAACCTAAGCTAGGGAACAATAATCAATAATACCTAATGTAACTAAACATAGCATGGACAGTATTAATTATTTTATTCTATTCCAACCATAGCGAGATAATGAAAGGCATAAATCAAATAACGTTAGCCTAACATAGACAACAATAGTGAACAATGCCTTATGCAAAACAATACCAGGAGAACATGAACCCTAAATGAATCAATATTGGTTGCAATGGTAGCCCAGATGGGGAAATTGAGCAAAAAACATAGTAGTTTTTCATTTTTTGGTTATCGGTGGAAGAGAATAAAAATAATGAAATAATTAATGTTGTTGGCCAGATAACGAAAGCCATAAATCAAAGAACGTTGGTTTTAACAGCCACCCAGATGTAGAAAGCCACAATGTAGCCTAAGCTATACAATAAGGATCAGCCAAAGCTCCATAGCCTTAACAATTTTAATCTTAGATATATATATTGATAATACAAAATCCCAAGTGAAGTTGGTAGGAGTATATCCTAAGTAGAGAACAATAATCAATAATAGCTATTGTAAGAAAATATAGAATGGACAACATTAATTATTTTATTTTGTTCCAACCATAAGCAGATAACAAAAGCCATAAATTAAACAAGGTTGGTTTCAACAACCATACATATGCACAATAAGAATTGACTAAAACTCAATAGCCTTAACAATTTTAATCTTACATATATATATTGATATTAAAGTATATCCTATATAGCCTAAGGGAGAGAACAATAATCAATAATACCTAGTGTAACCAAACATAGAATCAACAACATTAATTGTTTTATTTTGTTCCAACCATATGTAAGCAGTAAATGAAAGGCATAAATGAAATTACACTACTTTTAGCAGCCACCCACAAGGAGTAAGTCACAATATAGCTTGAGTTATACAATAACAATTGACAAGAATTGCATAGCCTCTACAATTTTATCTCATTGCAAACATAGCCACAAAGTGCAAGTATCAAACACAAATCATACAAGAATATATATGTATATATATTATATGTATATATAGACATATATATGTATATATGTATATGTGTATATATATGTGTCTATGTGTATGTATATAGATATCCCTTTTGACACCATATCAACTAAATTCAAGCCATAGAGAGAGACCAACGACAAATTGAAATATATATAAATATATGTATATATGTACACAAATATATAATTATTTTTATTTTGTTCCAACCATAAGCAAAAATGGAAATCCATGAATCAAAGAATGATGGTTTCAATAGCCACCTAAATGAAAAAATATAAGAATTGACCAAAACTCTATAACCTTAACAATTTTAATCTTACATATATATATTGATATTAAAATATATCCTATGTAGGCTAAGGGGGGAACAATAATCATTAAAACCTAATGTAACCAAACATAGAATGAACAACATTAATTGTTTTATTCTATTACAACCATAAGCAAAAAATGAAAGGCATAAATGAAACAACAGTGCTCTCACCAGCCACCTGTAAGGAGTAAGCCACAATACAGCCTGAGCTAGATGCAATAAAAATTGACAAGAACTCCATAGCCTCTACAATTTTATCTCATTGCAAACATGGCCATAGAGCGCAAATATCAAACACAAACCATAAAATAATGTATATGTATATATATGTGTAGATATATGTATATATAGACATATATATGTATATATGTGCATAGCCATAAAGAGAGACCCATTGGAAGTTGAAATATATTTGTTTTATTCTATTACAACCATAAGTAGAAAATGAAAGGCATAAATGAAACAACTATGCTTTTAGCGACCACTCGCAAGGAGTAAGCCACAATATAGCCTGAGTATGCAATAACAATTGACAAGAACTCCATAGCCTCTACAATTTTATCTTGTTGCAAACATAGTGACAAAGCACAAATATCAAACACAAACTGTACAAGAATATATATGTATATATATATGTGTGTGTATGTATATGTATATATAGACATATATGTGTATATATGTATATAGCCATAGATGGAGACCCACCAGAAATTGAAATATATATAAATATATGTATATATATATACACACACACACACACACACACACACACACACACACACACATATATATATATATATATACTACAATTAATTTTTACTTTGTTCTAGCCATAACCACAAGATGAAATCCATGAATCAAACAATGGTTTCAATCGCATTAGATGCAAAAAGGCACAATATAGTTCAAGCTACTACAATAAGAATCAACCAAAAATCCATAACATTAAAATTTTAAGTAGTACATATATATATATATATATATATATATATATATATATATATATATATATATATATATATATATATATATTGATATTAAAATATACAGTGTATAGCCTAAGGCAAAAAACAATAATCAATGATACCTAGTGTAACCAAACATAGAATCAACAACATTAATTATTTTATTGTGTTCCAAGAATGACCAGAAAATGAAATCCATAAATCAAACAACAATACTTTTAACAGCAACCCACATGCAGCAAGCTAGAATATAGCGCAAGCTATATACAATAAGAATCGACAAAAACTCCACAACCTCTACAATTTTATTCTATTGCAAACAACACCACAAAGGGAAAATATCAAACACAAAGCCTATGAAAATATGTGTGTATATATATATGTATATGTGTATATGTGTATACGTGTATATATATGTATATATGTGTATGTATATATGTAAATATATTTATTTTCCCACCATATAAACTAAATGTGGGTCACAAAGACATCCCTATGGGAAATTGAAATATATACAAATGTATGTATATATGTACACGCACACACACACACACACACACACATATATGTTGATATTGAAATACACCCTATATAGTCTAAAGAAAAGAAGAATAATTAATAATACCTAATGTAACCAAATGTTGAATCAATGACATTAATTGTTTTATTCTGTTCCAAAAATGAACGATATAACCTTAGGCATACAATTAAGTATTTTTCTTCTTGTTCTAGCCAAAGCCACAAGGCGGAAGCCATTTGTTAAGAAAACATTGAATGAATAGAAAAAATAAAATTACATACCATGAGGTGGGACATTAACTATTTTTTTCTTTTGTTCTAATGATAGCCACAAAATGGAAGCGATAAATTAAACAATACTGGTTTCAACAACCCGGGTAGAGAAACAATATATACATTTACTGGTTCCATGCATATATACATACACAC
>VDFB02193867.1:709130435-709140684 GCA_007258455.2 Sequoia sempervirens | reverse complement strand
AGCTCCCTTGGAAAATATCATCATGTGTGTGATTCGATCTTGCAAAACAGAGTCCCCATTAGTCCTCATAAGCACATGAGATATATATTATAATAAACCACTCTATTGCTTATGATTATTTCATTGAATCCCTAGCAAGAAGAAAACCAACTTAGGCTAAGATAGGACCAAATCAGATCAGAACAAGAAGAAAACTCAGGCAGAAAATAGGAGAACTCCCAAGAGGAAAGAAAATAACAAAAAGCAAAGAAACCAAAAAAGAGGGGGACCCATTTTGTTCCAAATCAAATGGGGTGGTATGAAATAATTGGGAATTCCTAATAATACTATTTGATCAACTATTGTTTTGGGGGCCTTAAGGACTGGTATGAAATAATTAGGAATTCCTGACAATACTATTTTTATCAAAAGAATGCGGCCTGATAAAGACAACTAGCAGACTTTCCATGCACTAACTTTCAATTTAATCCTCTCTATGAATTTATCCCAACATGATGACTCATTTCCCCCCATAAAGAAAGGTATACCTAAATACTTACATTTATGCTCATGAACTGATGACGTCAGCAACCGTACAACACTCTTTTCCCCCTCCTAGCCCTAATTTTCCTTCAAGGAGCAGTTTTTTTTCTTTTTGGCATAACTTGGGCATACGGTATCAAATTTGGGCAAACGAGATATCACTGGAAAGTTGGTTTCAAGCACTATCCTATGGTGCAGTTTATTTTTCACTAATTTTCTATTTAGCTACATTTATTTCTATTTGAAGTCAAATTTTCATTTATGACCTCTGAGTTCATAACTTTTTTCCATGATCTCCAATTTTTGCTATGTTTGTGGTGTTGGAAAGGTATGGAGGAGTTCTATGTTGTTTTCCATGCACTTTTTTCTGTATCTGTCCTGGGTTGATCATTATTCTAGATTTTCCCTGATGGGTTTTTTGGAGATTACTTGGATGTTTTAGCAGTTGGAAGGGTGAAACTTGAATCTTTGCACTTCATTTCAGTAGCATCATTCAATAATATATTGTTGCTTCATAGATTCTAGAGTTGTTCTATTTTGCAAATTTTCCAGTGTTACGTGGCATCAAGTCTGCTATCGCATTATTATGATTCCACTTGAGTCCTTCAGTGACTCTCATTTGGTTTCTTGTAAACAGAAGTATCTTTCCTTGCTTGTTGTATTTCAGTTCCAGTGTTACTCCACAGTGTTCTTCTAGTGCTTCTTTGCAGCAGGTCATCTCATTGAGGGGGGGTTTTGTCCCAATAGGGTTTCTCCTCTTTCTCATTCATTACATTTTTACATGGGTACCTGATCAGGCCTTGTTGTTGGGACCCATTTATGCTTTCTTGCATTCATCTTAGTTTTAGGTGCATGCTTTATCAGTCTCCCTAAGTTGCACTTATTGGGGGTGTTAGTTTAATTAATTAATTATACTAACATTTAATCCTCTCTATGACTTTATCCCAACATGATGACTTATTTGCACCCATAAAGAAATGTATACCCAAATAAGTTTACATGGTAAACTTGCCTCTTCAAAACCTAGAATCTAAATAATCTTTCTTTTTATGGCTGATTTAGTATTGAGAACATACATTTTTTTATTTTTGAGCATTTATCTTTTGTCTTGACACCTCAAAATACTTGTCAAAAACCCATTTTATCTGCTTGGCTTCAACAACATTCGTTTTTCCATACAAAAAGGTATCATCTGCAAAAAGATTGTGTGTGACTAAAAATTTAGTTTGAGGTATGTGTATCCCTTGCCATAAGCCCTGATTATGCTAATTAAGTTTCAATTTTAAAAAATTTCCTAAATAACAAATATTCATTCAAAAAAAAACCATGCATTAAATTTTTATTTTTTTATGTGAGAAAATAAAAGAGAAAAAAATTGCTCTCTTTTTTAATAGCATCCTATCAACCTCATTTTTTTAAAATGTAGAAATTAAAATTATTCTCCTAATTTTATTAAAAAAATTTCAATTATTTTTTCTATTTTAAAAAATAAAAACATTAAATACATTAAATTTTATATATTTTATTAGTTCATATCATTTTAAAATTCAAAATATAAATATCAGTTTTAGGAAGTGAAAGTTAAAAAATTATAATTGTGTTAGTCATTCCTTTATAAAAGTGTGACACAATTCTAAACTTTTACTTTCCAATCATAGATGACTATAAGAATCCATGATGTCAAAGCAAGGGTCAACCCAAAGGTGCAAGGCTCACAAGAATAAGCACTAAAGGATCAAAAACCTAATAGATGTAATTGAATTATATCAAATGATATAATATAAGATTTATATTAGAATATTAATCCTATATCAAGCTTAGAATGTGTGTAAAAAACAAAAAGCTAATCTAAGGGTTGTTAGGGTAGTTGATAGATAAGAAGGATGAATAAGAGCCAAAACTTAAAAGAAAATATAGATTATTGAAGCATAATGACACTAGAAAAGAGAAACCAGAAAAGTGAAGTGGAATTTTAAAAAGTACATATCTAAAACCTCTAATTCAATTTAGAAAATGTAGAGTGAAGATAGGTTGTGTGTATGATCAATTGGGTTTACCAAAAATGTGGAGGAAAATAGTTTTTTCTAGGGTTTAATAATCTGATAATTTATGCATACCCATAAGCACAATTTATCTAAACTAATAATAATGATCTTCTTATTGATAAGTTGGTAAATTACAACATTGAAAAAATATAAATACATAAATAAATATACTAGCTCAATAAGTAATGAATGTCAAGAAGATAGCATTCTAGGTCTCGTATTGTTTTCAAGCCTTGGAAAATAATGTCTCTCTATCAATATAACTACTTAGAATCTACGTTGGATCTTTTTTCCTATTAAAGGAAAAACTCATAGCCTTGGGGACTTGTTTGTGATCGTAGGTATATCCTTATGTTTTTGTTTTTTATGTGTGATTTGTAAATCTCTATTGTATAATTTCACCTAATATCTCTTCCATTCCTCTACTTTAATGAGAATTAAGGGCTATCGTTATTGAAAATTCCTTGCTAGGGTTTTTATATGACCCAACTATGAGAGCACTATACTTTGATAAAGCTCTTGAAAATTTAATAATATCAAAACAACAAAGAAGCACCTAACATGTACATAATTTCTGCTCTTTTAATAGCATTATATTGATGAGTGTTACTATTAAAAATTAATTAGAATGATTAATCTTTCAAATTCTTAAGGATTCTAGTATTTGAGATAGATGATTAAAATGAATGCATTGAATGTCTACAGATACTAGCACATAACATTATTTTGTGCCAAAAATTGGTCTAATTGGCCAAATTAAAAATTTGAATTTCAAATTATAAAAGACATGCTCACAATAGTTATGTTGAATATATATTTATAGACTTGTCCTAGAATGGAATAACACCTAGATCCAATTGGTAAATTACTAAATGGAGGTAGGTGCATAGGTGATGTGATAAATGCCCTGCTAAGATGAGTGTATAAGAGTGTGTATATTAATTAGGGTAAGGCTACATGTCTATGTGTATGTATATGTGGATTAAGAAACTACAACAATGAGCCTAACTTTGAACAATATCATTCCATTATCCATTATGTATATTAAGACATCACCTCAAAATAATAATAATAAATATTAATTTATAAATAATATATATAGAAACTCTGAGAGATATCCTTCTCGAGGCATCTATTGCACTTTTTTGTGACTAATGGATTAAAAATAGATGCCTCGAGAAAGATATCTTTGAGCATTTATATATATATATATATATATATATATACATATATATTATTTATAAATTAATATATATATGTTTGTTAGCTTACAAGTGGCACATCCATGTGTAAATTAATATATATATGTGCTAGTTATAGAAAAGTTAATTTTATAGATAGAAAAGTTGATTTTATAGAAAAATTGTCAAGATGTTTTCATTAATAGAAGGGTTTATGCTCACAGACTAAATTGATTTGCATGCATTCGAGGTATGAATGGGATGTGGAAGAGTTTTGCTACCATGATTGTGAATGAACAATGCATGTTGTTGTTGAATGAAAATTGTTTCTTTTTAACTTAGATGCAAGAACACTCTTCCAATACCCTATCAAGACAACTGATCATTTATTATTTTCTTTTAGAAACACAAACACTATTCTTCCACTACCCTATCAATGTGATTCCCACTCCTATTTTTTGGTTACACTTTAACCCTTTCAAATTCATTTACTACACCTATACGCCAATTTCTTTCTAAAGAGTTTTTATTGACAGAGGTTGTTTTCTTTCATTGTATAACACCTCTTGATATAAAAGGGAGAATAAAAAATAAAATAGCATGGTTATACCATTCACGAAATGATATCAATTAATAGTGACTAATATATAGAGTTTGAAAACAGAGTTGTGATACAATTTACAAAATGATATAATTAATATGATTAAAAATAGGGCTTTGATTCCAATTAAGAATTAAAACACAATTTTTTGAATGACTGCATGCTTTATAAAAAGTACAATTCCATGTACTATGATTATGGCCAAATTGCTTGGTTTAATCATGTCAAGGGATTGAGAGAATTAAAATATAACTTAATCCAGAAGTATAAGATGCTATGATAATACAAAACTTCAGTGAGTTAACCTTGACATAGATCCTTGAATGGTCAACTATAGCATGGTGCACTCTATTAAATTATAAATATGCTGGACATTTCTTATATCTCTTCATTTTGCAAGTACATTGTCAAACATGTCCTCACCAGTCATTCCATAGTGGTGATCCACAATACTAGAAATCTAGTCCCCTGCTTCTTAATCCACTCTAACCTATTTTTGGGTGATCAATACTTAATACATATGGATATTGTAAAGTATTTTGTTGTAAGAATTACATAATGGTACCTCATCTATCCATTTCTGGTGGACCATTTATTAGTTGATAGGCTATTTGTGCCAACTTTTCCTAGAATTTTTGTCAGCCTTGCCATTTTTCATCTTCTTCAATGCTGGGGAAAACTTAGTGGATGGGTTATAGTGTGGTCAAACTTTTCATCATCCCTACCAGTTTAAGGTGCCAGACTTGGGTCTTTGTTGAAGTGTAAAAGGTGGTGGGCATTTGGCACAAGGATAGAGGAGTCCGAAAAAATGACCAAAGTGTAGAGGAGGCCAGTGAAATGTCATTAGCATTGATTGTTGTAAGGTTTCCATGTAGTGGTGATGGCGCCAATAACATCTATTTCAAAGTCCTTGGAAAAAAAAACAAATTTTTGTCTAGTTATCGATAGTGTATTCTTCGATGTCATTCTGAGGGTTTTTTTTATTGTTGAAGGTAGCAGTGAGTGCGAAGGGAAAGTTTCTGTGAAGGTGCAAGTGCATCGAACAATTATACAATTTTTTGTGAAGGTGGTTGAAGGTTATCTTCTATTTTATTGCATGTGTCAATGGTTGCAAATGGTGAGGGTTGTGATAATTTTTTGGTTTTCTTTCACAGGTTGTCAAGAAAGAACGGAGGAAAGAAGAGGCAAGTGGGAAGGGTGTTATCAAAGGAAGCAGGTAGAGGTGCATCTCATTTGGGTTATTCTTGAAAGAAATATTGTTTCATTGTGTCGATTGTTGTTGGAAAGACTATATAGTTTTGTGGGTTTTTGCATGTTGATGACTGTTGTTTATATTGTTCCATTTATGGCTTTGTTTTTGTGTGATTGGTTGAAAAATAGTTAACCTATTGTGTGTTTGGTGAATGTTGAAATTGAGATCTCTTGTGTTTTGTGGGTTTTCCCTAAACCATTTGAACTTTTTTCTAAATGCTATCTAAGAAGGATAGCAATCTCTACATGTTAATTATAAAATAAAACTCAAGACAATAAGGGTCTTGTGTGAATGGATGGAAAATAGTTAATGTGTTGTGTTTCTAGTGAATTACCACATCTGGGTTATGGTTGAAACCAATATTGATTCATTTAGGGTTGGTGTTTTCGTGGTGAAGGTTTTGAGTCAACATGTTATTGGGAGTTTTCTGTGTTTTGTGGGTTTTGTATGTGAGGCACTGTTGGAAGTCATGTTTTTGTTTCTGTTTAGAATAACTCACAAATAGTTGTAAATTTTGAATTGTGTATGCATATATGCATAGATATCCAACAGGCAATCGAATATCTACACACATATTTACCAGGAAGTTGTATAAGACAGTGAAATTATAATTCCATTCATGTGTATCTATCTATATGTATATGCAAATAGAGACATACATACAACTATGTCCATAGGTAGATATATGAGCAGGTGTAGATAGGAATACTTTGTTTGCAATGATATTGTTTGATTTATATGGTTCAACTTTTGCGTGTATGTTTGTCTATGCATTTGGCACTGGCATTTTTAGTGTTATACAGGTTTGGCCATCTAGGTGAGTCTGGATAACAATATTATTTCCTTCAGGTCTTTTGTTTTGTGGTGATAGTTGGAATGTAGTAAAATAGTTAATGTTATTTACTCCATGTTGCTTTGCATAAGGTACTATTCACTATTGTTGTTTGTGTTAGGCTATATTGTTACATTTATGGCTTCCATTTATCATCAAGGTCTTATTAGGACCATCATTAGTACATGCAAAGCATACATCAATTAATGTTGATGCAAACCAGTGTTTAATTTTTGCAGCCTTCTCTATCCACACAGCCCAGAAAATGTTACCCTATTCCCAAAGTAACCAACAACTACCTCGGGCACCTTTTTCACTAGAATTGGAAGGCCGAGAAAAATTATGATAGAACTTATAAGATATCTACCACTATAATTGTATATGTGTATAAATATATCTGTATATATATGTATACAAATGTGTATATATATGTATATAGGCATATGTATGTGTGTATATATATATGTATATATTCTGAGCAAACTTATAAGATATTCACCACTATATCTCTATATGTGTGTATATATAAATGTATATGTATATATGTATACAAATGTGTATATATATACATATACATATAACGAAAAGGCTGACAAAAATCTTGACCAAACTATAGCCCATCTGCCAAGTCTACCCCAGCACCGAAAAAAGAGGGAAAAGCGTTGAGGCTGACAAAAATTCCTAGAAAAGTTGACACAAGTACAACCTAAGCTAGGGAACAATAATCAATAATACCTAATGTAACTAAACATAGCATGGACAGTATTAATTATTTTATTCTATTCCAACCATAGCGAGATAATGAAAGGCATAAATCAAATAACGTTAGCCTAACATAGACAACAATAGTGAACAATGCCTTATGCAAAACAATACCAGGAGAACATGAACCCTAAATGAATCAATATTGGTTGCAATGGTAGCCCAGATGGGGAAATTGAGCAAAAAACATAGTAGTTTTTCATTTTTTGGTTATCGGTGGAAGAGAATAAAAATAATGAAATAATTAATGTTGTTGGCCAGATAACGAAAGCCATAAATCAAAGAACGTTGGTTTTAACAGCCACCCAGATGTAGAAAGCCACAATGTAGCCTAAGCTATACAATAAGGATCAGCCAAAGCTCCATAGCCTTAACAATTTTAATCTTAGATATATATATTGATAATACAAAATCCCAAGTGAAGTTGGTAGGAGTATATCCTAAGTAGAGAACAATAATCAATAATAGCTATTGTAAGAAAATATAGAATGGACAACATTAATTATTTTATTTTGTTCCAACCATAAGCAGATAACAAAAGCCATAAATTAAACAAGGTTGGTTTCAACAACCATACATATGCACAATAAGAATTGACTAAAACTCAATAGCCTTAACAATTTTAATCTTACATATATATATTGATATTAAAGTATATCCTATATAGCCTAAGGGAGAGAACAATAATCAATAATACCTAGTGTAACCAAACATAGAATCAACAACATTAATTGTTTTATTTTGTTCCAACCATATGTAAGCAGTAAATGAAAGGCATAAATGAAATTACACTACTTTTAGCAGCCACCCACAAGGAGTAAGTCACAATATAGCTTGAGTTATACAATAACAATTGACAAGAATTGCATAGCCTCTACAATTTTATCTCATTGCAAACATAGCCACAAAGTGCAAGTATCAAACACAAATCATACAAGAATATATATGTATATATATTATATGTATATATAGACATATATATGTATATATGTATATGTGTATATATATGTGTCTATGTGTATGTATATAGATATCCCTTTTGACACCATATCAACTAAATTCAAGCCATAGAGAGAGACCAACGACAAATTGAAATATATATAAATATATGTATATATGTACACAAATATATAATTATTTTTATTTTGTTCCAACCATAAGCAAAAATGGAAATCCATGAATCAAAGAATGATGGTTTCAATAGCCACCTAAATGAAAAAATATAAGAATTGACCAAAACTCTATAACCTTAACAATTTTAATCTTACATATATATATATATATATATATATATATATATATATATATATATCTTACATATATATATTGATATTAAAATATATCCTATGTAGGCTAAGGGGAGAACAATAATCAATAAAACCTAATGTAACTAAACATAGAATGAACAACATTAATTGTTTTATTCTGTTACAACCATAAGCAGAAAATGAAAGGCATAAATGAAACAACAATGATCTCACTAGCCACCTGCAAGGAGTAAGCCACAATACAACCTAAACTATGCAATAACAATCGACAAGAACTCCATAGCCTCTACAATTTTATCTCATTGCAAAAATAGCCATAAAGCGAAAATATCAAACACAAACCATACAAAAATACATATATGTATATATATGTGTATATATATGTATATATGTATATAGCCATAAAGAGAGACCCACCGGGAGTTGAAATATGTTTGTTTTATTCTGTTACAACCATAAGCATAAAATGAAAGGCATAAATGAAACAATTGTCCTTTCAATGACAACCCACAAGGAGTAAGCCACAATATAGCCTGTGTATGCAATATCAATCGACAAGAACTCCATAGCCTCTACAATTTTATCTTGTTGTAAACATAGTGACAAAGCGCACATATCAAACACAAACCATACAAGAATATATATGTATATATATGTGTGTGTATATATATGTATATATAGACATATATGTGTATATATGTATATAGCCATAGAGAGAGACCCACCGGAAATTGAAATATATATAAATATATGTATATATGTACACATATATATAATTATTTTACTTTGTTCCAGCCATAACCATAAGATGAAATCCATGAATCAAAAAACAATGATTTTGATATGCAACTAGATGCAGAAAGGCACAATATAGTTCGAGCTATACACTAAGAATCAACCAAAACTCCATAACGTTAATATTTTTAATATTACATATATATATATATATATATATTATAAAATATACCATGTATAGCCTAAGGAAAAGAACAATAATCAATGATACCTAGTGTAGCCAAACATAGAATCAACAACATTAATTATTTTATTCTGTTCCAAGAATGACTAGAAAACGAAAGCCATAAATCAAACAACAATAATTTCAACAGCCACCCACATGCAGCAAGCCAGAATATAGCCCAAGCTATACAATAGCAATCGAAAAAAACTCCACAACTTCTACAATTTTATTTTGTGGCAAACAACACCACAAAGGGAAAATATCAAACACAAAGCCTACAAAAATATATAAGTATATATGTGTGTGTGTGTGTGTGTGTATGTGTATACATGTATATATATGTATATATATTCCTTTTCCCACCATATCAACTAAATGCAGGCCACAAAGACATCCCTATGGGAAATTGAAATATATATAAATGTATGTAAATATGTACACACACACACACACACATATATATAGATGTTGATATTGAAATACACCCAATATAGTCTAAGGAAAAGAAGAATAATTAATAATACCTAATGTAACCAAATGTTGAATCAATGACATTAATTGTTTTATTTTGTTCCAAAAATGAATGATATAACCTTAGGCATACAATTAAGTTTTTTTCCTCTTGTTCTAGCCAAAGCCACAAGGTGGAAGTCGTTTGTTAAGCAAACATTGAATGAATAGAATTAATTGTTTTATTCTATTTGAAAAAATAAAATTATATACCGTGAGGCAGAACATTAACTATTTTTTGCTTTTGTTCCAACGATAGCCACAAAATGGAAGTGATAAACTAAACAATACTGGTTTCAACAGCAACCTAGGTAG
>VDFB02193867.1:709119784-709130415 GCA_007258455.2 Sequoia sempervirens | reverse complement strand
ATTCATATATGTCTATAAATATGTATGTATGTATATATATACACATTTATATATATGTATGTGCATGTGTGTGTATATATATGTATATGTCTATATATGTATAATGTATATATATTATGTAAAATATATATATATCGTCTGGAATATATATGTATATATATATATATATTATTGTATGAATATATGTATATGTATGTATATATGCATATAAGTATATGTGTATATATAATATTATATGTGTTGCATGTATATATATATATGTGTGTGTATATATATGTGTGTGTGTATCTCTATATATATGTATATATATGGTATGTAAAAATGAATTTATATATATATACATTAGTAGTAGTAATATATATAGATGTTGATTATAGTTTGGCCTAGATTTTTCTCCAATACTTCCGGTTTAAGTTATTGGAACTTGGGACTCCGTTGCGGTGTCAAAGGTGGTGGGCATTTGTTGCGACAATAGAGGAGTCTAGCGAAATCACAAAAGTGTAGGGGAGGCTAGCGAAATGTCATTAGCATTGATTGTTGTATTGTTCCCATGTAGTGGTGATGGTGCAAGTAACATCTTTTTTAAAGTCCTAGGAAATAAAACAATTTTTTGTACAATTATCGCTATTGTATTGTTCAGTGTCATTCTAAGGTTTATGTTGTTGCTAAAGGTGGCTACGAGCATGGAGGCAAATATTTGTGAAGGAGCAAGTGCATTGACATTTGTTGTGCAATTTTTGTGAAGGTGGTTGAAGGTTATCTTGTGCTTTTTTGCATGTATCGATGGTTCCAAAAGGTGTGGTTTGTGATATTTATGTGGTGTTCTTTTAACAGAACCATAAACATAAAACCAAAAAAAAGATCACATTATGAAATCCATGCAAAACCACACACAAAATAATGCAAACCATAAATCAGACAAGGTATTTGGAACAATCAAGAGTACCTTATGGAAAACAAAGCAATATAAGTGCCAACCACAAATCAAACAATATCATTGAGGGTTTCTTCCACATGCAACTCTTCCCGCTTGTTTCAAACATACATCTTCTCACCAACTTGCCTGCAAAAAAATAGGAAAATAATTATTACAGGAAAGACATTTCTTTTGGATTTCCAACCACCCTCCCTTGCTAAAAACACAAAATAACCTCCACCCACCTTTGCAAAAGCTACACAAAACTTAATCCAACTTGTGTTTTTGGTGAATCTTGAAATCAAGATTTCTTGTGTTTTGTAGGGTTTCACATGTGCGTGAGTGTTGGCGATATTGTTTCATTTATGGCTTTCATTTTGTGGGAATGGCTACAAAATAGTTAATCTACTATGTTTTTTGGTGAATTTCCCCACCTGGGTCACCATTGAAACCAATATTGATTTATTCAAGGGTGTGCATTATATATATATATATATATATATATATATATATATAACTAACAACAACAACTTATATATATATATATATATATATATATATATCCTTATATACATATATATATATATATATATATATTATGTGTATTGCTCTCAATAATCAATACATGTTGTATATATGGTGCATTTGCATGTTATCCCATATGGTATGTAATACATATATATATGTATAATACCACCACCACACACACACACACACATGTGTGCGTGTTGATACATGCCTGCTGTGATCAATTAATAAAAAGGAAGCCATAAAGATTAGGAGTGGGAAACAAAAGTTAAAATATATTGATTTCTCAACATAGCTTTGTCAAAAAATGAAAGAATGTGTTGGGGAAAAAATTTAAAGTTTTGTTAGGTGTTGAATGGTTGTTTTTATTATCATGATTGGCGCTAGATGCAAAGCACATAACAGTTAATGTTGGACTGGGCAATGCTATTTCTAAAAGCAACCAACAACTATGGACGCCGACTTCCCATAGCCATTGGGAAACAAAAAAAATTGGGAGGTTGATGAAAATTCTGTCTGGACTTATAGCCCATCTTCATGCTAACTTTCCTGCAAAAAAAAAGGGGGGGAAAATATTATCACAGAGGACACTTTTCTTTTGCATTTTGAACCATCTGCCTCTGCAAAAGAAAACAAAATACCCTCCACCCACCTTTGCAAAAGTTGTACAAGCTTGGTCCACTTGCAGCCCACAAAAGCATGTTGTCCCTCTTGGCTCTCATACCGGGGTATGGCGTGAGGGGTGGCAAACAATGCCTTGTGAAAATTAATGAAACATTTGTTTTGTTCCCGAGTGTTAAAGACGGTGTTATTCACGGTGATGTCCACGGGGTACATGAAAAACATACAATATGTGTAGCTATACCTATATATGTGCTCTGAGATATTGTATATGTAATGTATATATATATATATATTTCTATAGACTATCTATATATGTGTATATATATACATGTATATATATATATATGTGTTTGTGTCTCATACATATCTGCATATACATATGTATATCTATATGTATATATGTGTGTATGTATATATATGTATGTATATATAAGTATATATACATGTATATATATCTAGATGTATATACATGTGTCTATATATGTATATGTGTATTTGAAATTTAGTGTGTTGTGGATGGGCATATGTATATCTATATGTATATATGTCTATATGTATGTGTATTTTTGTATGTATATATAGATGTATATATGTGTATAGATGTATATATGTATGTGTATATATGCATATGTGTATTTGAAATGTAGTGTACTGTGGATGTAGCATTGGGGAAGATTGATAGGCCCTATCATTAAGAAGAAGACGCTATGAAAAATTAAGTGCATTGGGATCTGATTGTTGATTTGACCGTTGTTACTTGTTTTGTAGTCGCTATCATTATTCTGAAAGGTTGTTTATAACACATTATTTTATCAATTGCCACATTATGGCTGGGCTACAGCCTGTAAGAATAATAAAAAGGTGTGCAGTTTAGTGTGGTGATTATGTAAAAATGGAATAAACTACATAGCATTAGGTATTTTATTCCACTGCAGCCATTGCAACACAAAGATAACATTGATAGCTACCGCCCTATGTAAAAAATTTATTGTAAATTCCAAGCCATATACATCTTTTGTGTATACAAAGTGTGAATTTTAGAGTAGCGATCATATCTATTTCATAGAGAATATGTAAATTAGGAGATATTAAAGTTCTAGATTTTGTAATGCATAATTTTATAATGAATAATTTTCTCTATAGTTGCAATGGGACTAATGAAGTAGTTATAATTTATCCATGCTTGGTGCATATGGCAGGATGTAGTATGTAGAAAACAAAAGTGTGGTCGATTTCCATCCTACCAGATTGGCTAGTGGATTGTTTAAATGTTGTTACCCAAAAGGAATTCTTGAAAATCATCTTGACTCATCTGATTTGTACTATCTAGAGAAATATACATGTATGGTATTAGATGCCTTAAATACTCTGATGAAGCAATGATAATCAACGATGCCCAATGGAATCTAACACAATGTCTATAAGATTAATTGTTTTACTCCATTGCAAGTAGAGTTTGAAAGTAATCCCCTGAGCAGCAAGATACATTGTGCACTGCTTTGATCAATGGTAAAATAGATCCTCCATGTCACACTTAAGATACAAGCTACCATTCTCACAAGCTATTGTTGAGTTTGGTAACACTATTAATATTAATAAATGATACAAACTTTTTTGGACAACACCTAATTTGAAATTGAAACAATATAATAGTCACACGACATCTCATTGAAATTGATACGAAGTATCCTAGGCTAGAGTATAACAATAAAGAATGTCATATTGGAACAATGGTCAAAAAATAAATGGCATGAATTATAAATTACTTCCTCCTAGGCGTCAAAAAAATACAAAGTCTTCTCAATAGTAACTTATTTGAAAATGAAACAATATAGCGTTCTTATGGTTTGTCGTTCGAAATGATGCGATGTGGCCTACACTAGAGTAAAATGATGAAAAATTCCATACTGGAACGATGCCCACAAAACATACGACATGAATCAAATATTTGTCCCTGCCCTTTGTGTAGATATGTATCAATCTCACAATGGATACGAACAATATTGGTATGTAGTGATTCGTATTTTATTTTTGTTTGGGTCATTCTTTGAATGATAAGTTTTATTTCTTTCGATATATGAAAGATTGATGCCAGTTTTCATTGCATTGGTCGAGAGTGCATGTTCTAGGTTGATTGTGTTGGAGGAATATAGATTGTTTTTGAAATTATTTATGGAGACATCTATAAATGTGCATTTCTTATATTATTTGTTTTAATTATATTGTAGATGTGAGAAGAAAAACAAAAGGAATGTAGATATGTTTTCTATTTAAAATTTGAGAATGGACATTGTTAGCTTTTGATGGTTTAATTGAATGTTTCCTATTGTATTCTTTTCGCTATAAAACTTGTGGCTATCCACTAGTGTTGGAGGTTTGTCTTTTACAAACAGTGGCTCTAGTAATGTTGGTTGACTCTAGCTCTCTTGAGGCTACCCAGCAACTATTAGGCCTGAATCTTGTAAGTTTGTTCCTTGTTTATTCTCTATTCCTACCACCTACATTGGAACTTTCCCATGTGCATGGAGCAAACTACAAACATGATTTACTTGCATTTGGATCCTTGCTAGTGTATAGTGTGGCTTGTTTATATTTGGCATATTTATGTGGATTTAATGTCTTTCTTTCCTAGATATTTGGGAGAAGCGATTGTTTAGCTATTTACATGTGTTTCTTTTTATTGCAATTGCATATAGCTTTCTTTTTGTTGCACTATTTCCCACACACTGTCTAGTGGTAATTATAAACTTATTGATTGTCGTCGTATGTATTGAATAGTGATGGGTTGAAAAATTACTTTATGTGTATTTGTTGAGATCATGGTTGTGTGGTTGGAGTCTCCTATTTTTTGTTCATGCTTGTATTGCTATACTATTTATGTTTTTTCCTACAAGGCATTGTTGACAACTATTCTATAGCTTTCCAACGTGTTTTGCACATCTCTAGGACCTTCCCCTTGGGCACTAGAAAATTTGAGATTTAGAGGGCTGATGGTTGGCCAATAGGATGTTGGCCTTATTGTACTTTTCAAGGTTTTGTTGGCTATCGTCCTCTCTCTTTAGTTATAATTTGGGGTTATAGACCTACAATCAACAATTCCTTTTTGTAAATGGCATAGATTGTGTAGTTGCTTTACTAACTTTAGAATGCTACTTTTTTGAAAGTGCATATATGTTGACTCAACTAACTTCAGTAGATGGCAAGGCTAACAAAAATTCTGACCAAATTTCACACAAATAAGGGATATCCACCCATCTTCCATGTTGGTCATTAGACACACACACACACATATATATACATAATTTTTATTCCCCTCAAGACATTTTATGCAAAAGGTTGTATTTTTTGTTATGAACAATGTTATTTTATTAATTCTTGGCATTTTTTGGCTATTCTAGTTTTGAGAAGGTGTTGTTGAGACCATTTTATTTTCTATTTTTTTGCTAATAATAAAGGGTTCTAAAAAATTTGGGTAGGTTGTCTTGTTTTATTAATTAATGTAGATGCACCACAGACAGAAAAAGAACATGGTATCTAATGAATATTATTTATGTTGCAAACTACTAGAAATATGTAGCCACAAAACACACAGAAGCAAAATCCACCAAAAATTGATGGTAAGAAACCCATTCAAAAATATATTGTTCTCTCAATGTAATGTCATTGAACATTGAGACATTAGAGCCTTCTGAACAACAATTTCTTGAGAATTAAACCATATAGCTAAAGCAAGTGAATAATAATCAAGAATTCCCGATGGAATCTAACACAAAGTGTATAGGATTAACTATTTTATTCCATTGTAGCTATAACCACAAAACAAAAGCCAGCAAATATAGCGCCTTAAGCAAAATTGAAAGAGTTGTCAACAAAATCTCTTTTGACGATGAGACAATATACCGCAAGATACAAAAGAGAAATTAAAAAAGACTGCATAACATGGGAAATTATATCGTATTTCAAACATAACCACCAAACAAAATTCATAAATATAAACCCACAAAGAGTCATGGAAATAAACTGGAGTTGAAATTTACTTAAGCCTCAACAAAACCCTATCCAAAAATTCATACAATGTAGGGTTCTCAACAACAACTTGCGGAAAGTTAACAATGTCAAGTGCACCGAAAAACTATACTTGTTTGTTCATCTTATCAAAATTTGAGGCAATTGATAGTGCCTTGTTGCAAATTCTAAACAATATAGGGTTTGAAGAATTGCAAACCACAAATGAAACAATGTGGCAAATGGTCTTACTGGCATACAACTTCTCTCGCTTGTTTCAAATAGACCCCTGCTTGTTGGCTATTGAACCAATGTGCATTCTTCCCTGAAGCTTGCAAACATAGCCAGAACATTGAGCCTATAAACACAAAGAATGAGACTGAAAAATATGTTATCGATAGCTGCACAAACATTCGTTTAGTTTCCTGGAGACTTAAAAATAGATGCTACTTGCACACTCTCCACTACACATAAAACATACAACAATCAATGTTGATTACATTTCGCTAGCCTCCTATACAACCACTCTATTTTCCTGGTGTTGTCTATGGAATGATCTAGCTTAAGCAAGAGATCATTTATGAACAATGGTCAATGCAATGTAACATAGAGTACCAACTTCAAAGAAATCCCTATGCTAGTTAACACATGTGCACCTTCATAGTAGCATGGTCTTCTCATTGATTTATGATATCCATGTAGCAAAGGATTACGTGGTATATATATAGTGTAGACAATAACACAATAATAACATATATGTTTAGTGTGTGCACATATATACACATATATATATGTACATTAGGATGTTGCTTTTACACCATCACCTTACTATATTAAACTATACAAAATTACGCATTGCCAGAGATATCCTTATATTGGCTCTTTTGTAATTTTGTGTCATTTTACGTGATCAGATCACCTAAAAATCTCAATCTTTTATACAAGTATCAGATAGCCCTGCCAGCCCTAATTAGCCTGTACCCGGTCAGGAAGATTCCAAGCAACCAAAGTACGCCAAACCTCCTTTTGTATTTCCTCAGTGGCAAAAGTAATGGGATAAAATTGTTTGATGTTATGTGCATACATATACACACATATATGAAAACCTAAATAAAAAATCACGACTTTGCATCCATGCAGAAAGTGATGTAGACAAAATGAAAATGATTGATGAGGCAAGATATTTGAAACAATGAACAGTACATTGTGGAAAATCAAGCAATTTGGCATGGTATAGTGTGTGAACCACAAATCAAGCACACTCTCAAAGGGTTCCTTTGACATGTAGCTCTTCCCATTTGCTTCAAACACACGTCTTCTCGCTAATTTTCCTGAACAAAAATGGGACAAATATTATTAGAGGTGAAACTTCCCTTTTGCATTTGCATCCATCTGTCCATTCAAAAAACAAAAAATTACCTACAATGCCCTCGCAAAAACTGCACAGAGCTTAATCCAGCTTGCATCCTCACAAAAGCTGACCCTCATCACTCATGGATCTCATTTCAAGTATAACAATAGAATAACACAGCAAGATGCCTTACTGAAAATTGTCGAGTGTATGTATGTGATGCTGACAAAATATGTTGGCCAGAGTTATAACGCATATGCCACCTACTATGTGGATTAGTGTTCCACACATTGGTCACTATAAATGAAACAATATCCCAGAGGTCTCTTGTATGTGCTGCAAACATGGGTGATGATTGCAATAGTACTTTGCATTTAAAACTCACCAAAATACTAGAGCAGTTTAGGGTATTCTTAATAAAGCATTCTTGAGTGGTTGTTTCTAGATTGAGCTCCATGGCATACATAACAAACATTATAGTGAAGTACCATATGACATCCATATCTAGCATGGCAGTAACATTAGAGATTGCAAACTAGTAGCAAAAAAAACTTGGAAAGTATTACATCGATCCACAGGCATAGATACTTAGATAGACAAATACATGATACACATATATATGTACACAGATCTCTATGAAGATATTATATGTTGCATGCACGGGAGTGTAATTTTCAAAAAATGCATTTTTAGGTGTCATTGTCTATGTTTATATTGCTCTTCAACGTGGTTGTCAGTGAAGAGGGCAAGCTTGTGTGAAGGTTCAAATGCATTCATCGGCTATGAAATTTCTATGAGTGTGCTTGCTAGATTGTGTTATTTTCTAGAAAGTGTTGTTCATACGTTTGTATTGTTCCAATTCGCTAAAAACTTTCAAACAGAAACAAGCATATTTTTTATGCGTTTTTCACTGTTAACTTTGTATGAGATTATGTTCATTAACCGGTATATTTAGAAAGTAGTATATTTTTTAGTTGTGAGACTACCTGAAATGGAGAAATCCATGGAACACAAGAAATATGACAATTAGAAAATGCATGCAAAACCATAGACACAAAGTGCGAACCTTAAAACAAATAATAGTCATTCTCACACAAAGTATTGTTTGTCCTCTACAACATGTTCTCAAAATTAGAATAGCTAGAAGATGGTAAGAATTAGTGAAATAATATTGTTTATAGCAAACAATACAACCTTTTGCATACAATGTCTTGATGGAAATTGAAATAATGTATATATATATGTGTGTGTATACAATAGATATTGACAACATCTTATGCCTTGCTTTTTGTTGAAATATCTTGTTGACAATAGATATCTTATGCCTATATGTGTGTAAATAGTAACATATCCTTACAAAATGATAGGCATAAGATGTTGACAATAGATAAAACAATATTTCTTCTTCAAAAAAAAAATATAGTCTTTTGTCAACAATAACCTAGCATACTTTGTGATAATCAAGACTTTGTTATCAGAGGTGACACAATACAGCTTGTAGCCACCTACGAAGCAAAAGTGAAGTAATATTCAAAACATTTCTAGTCGAATCCACATGTGTGTACTTCCTTTACATAGATAGATATTTGTACATATGTCACATACATTGTGCATCAGTCTAATTATTAGTCCCATTGTCAACACTTTTCTATTCCTCTTCGAGTCATTGCCCCATGTACTATGTTGGATGTTGTGTTTACAAAAATTCTAGAATAAAAGTAGGTGTGGTTGGATCTTTTGGCACCTTCACGTAAGCTTGTCCTCTCTACATGAACATTTCATCGCTGTATGGTCTATGTAGTGGGCAAATAATGCAGCTAAGATAAAGCATATGCAACCCGCTTCATTAGATCTCTTAACCACAACCCAAAAAGACGTATTTTGTAAATGCTACTCGAGAAGGATGGGGTAATCTATACATGTAAACCGTGAAATAAGCTCACACAATAAGTCCTGCCTCCACCCCTCCATATTAGTTATGGAGCCTCATGATGAGCAAAGATACTGAAGTGTTTGTAAATTTTAGTAACTTCTATTGTTGGGTCTTCAACCTTTAGGTAAAACAAAATGGTACATAACATTAAATATTTTATTACATTCTAAATCCATCATTTCATAAAACAAAAGATGCCAACAAAACAATATTTCCAAATAGTAAGTCCTATATGCATCCAATCAATGATGTTGCATTGTATTTGTTTGCATTGTTGTCAAGCATATATTTTACATTTTTGTTTGTTAAAGGCTCACAAAAGGAATTGTTCATTGTGTCATGACAAAGATAGCTTCCACCATAGATAGAACTAATGGGAAATCTATACTCTTGCTCGAGGGTTCCATCAGAGCTGATGGGGCTTCATGTCCCAATATGGGAGGGTGGAGAGCATAGCTTCTTTTCTTCTTTTCCATTTCAAATTTTCTATTCACTATTGATTATTTCTTGAATGCTCTCAAATGGAATTATTGCAACCATCAAATGTCTAGTATGTGTGAATAGAAGGATTGCTTCCACCATTGATGAATGTGATGGACAATCTATATTCTTACTCGGGGGTTTGGTGAGAGCCTATGGGGCTTCATGACTATTTCATTTTGCATTGCCTGACTATTGATTAATTGCATTGTTGCTTGGATTCATTCTACTAAATTTATATATATTTATATGTGCATATGCATGTTCAGCCAAAAATATCAACTTATTTTCAATTGAGAGTATAATTAAGGAAGGGATGATGCAAAACAGTAGGCAGCAACACCACTAAAATCTTGCTTGAATAGTGCATCGTACTTTCCATTCATGACACTTTGCATTGAGCAAAGATTGGATATACATATATACATTTGTAGACATGTTACCATATATGTTTATCTTGGTTATTGTCAATAAGTGACATAGTAAAAAAAAAATCTTTGCATGCAGATTTTAAATTTTCTAAATTCCCCATCCCTTGCACGATGGTTTTGCATCTGCAATAAAAAAATTTGCATATGTTTATCTACTGCATAATGTCAATACTCATGCCTTGGTTATTATTTCTTCTAGGCTTTAAAAGTAACTATTAGAATAAAAGGTGGTATATTTCCAATAATAAGCAACATTCATTCCATAGTTGATGTCATGACACAAATTTATGGAGATACTTAACCTAATAGCATTGAGGAGACTTCTTTTTCAAAATAGTATTTAAGTATTAAACTATGTATCAT
>VDFB02193867.1:708968791-709119764 GCA_007258455.2 Sequoia sempervirens | reverse complement strand
TATATATTATATGTATGTATATATGTATGTATGTATATATATAGTGCATTTGCATATTTATATATAGTATATATACAAATATATATGTATAGTACACACACACACACATATATGTGTGTGTGTGTGTGTGTGTGTGTATATACATATATGTATTGATCAATTAATAAAAAAGGAAGCCATAAAGATTGGGAGTGGTAAACGAAATTTAAAATATATTAATTTCTCAACATAGCTTTGTCAAAAAATGAAAGAATGCATTGGGGAAAAAATTTAAAGTTTTGTTAGGTGTTGAATGGTTGTTTTTATTATCATGATCGGTGCTAAATGCAAAGCACATATTAGTTAATGTTGGACCATGCAATGTTATTTTTGAAAGCAACCAACAACTATGGATGCCGACTTCCCATAGCCATTGGGAGACAAAAAAAATTGGGAGGATGATGAAAATTCAGTCTAGACTTATAGCCCATCTTCACATTGACTTTCCTACAAAAAAAAAGGGGAAAAATATTATCACAGAGGACACTTTTCTTTTGCATTTCAAACCATCTACCTCTACAAAAGAAGACAAAATACCCTCCACCCACCTTTGCAAAAGTTGTACAAAGCTTGGTCCACCTTGTAGCCCCACAAAAGCTTTACGTTGTCCCTCTTGGCTCTCATACTAGGTATGGCAGCAGAACGACACCAAACAATGCCTTATTGAAAATTAGCCAAACATTCATTTTGTTCCCCAGGGTGTTAAAAGGGCAACTGTTATTACGATGTCCCCGAGTACATGCAAAGCATACAATATGTGTAACTATACCTATATATGTATACAGATGTGTATATGTATGTATATATGTATATGGGTGATCCCATAATAGTGGTTTACAATTTTTGGCCAAACTGGACACTGAAATTATTATTTTTAACTAAATCTTCACATTCGGGCACCTATAGCGGCTAAACTGTAAGGAATTTGAAGATGGTGCAAACTAGAGTCTCATCAAATTTTGTCTGTAGATTCTAAAAATATTTTTTTCAAATTTTTTGGAATCAAATTGCACTTCTTTTTCCATCTCCCCGAAAATTGATTTTTTTTGAGAAAACAACATTTTTAAAGTGGCGCGCCATATAGCATAACTTTTTCCATGAAGGATAAAATTCTAATTCTTTCAAATTTAGATTTTTAACTCTGATATCTAGTGCTTCCACTTTGGTTAGATAGTTTTTCATTGAATATTTTTTCCTTAATCAAGTTTCAAAGTCAAATGAATTACAATTCAGACCTAATTGACCGTATAACGCGTAACTTTTTGTATATGTCAAATTTTTATTTTATTTTTTTGTTGGATCAAGGACTTCAATATATGGTGCACTCATATTTTTAAATTTTTTTTAATAATCTTCTATTTTTCCACATGTGAAGAACAAAGAAATTCATTTTCGATGAAAAACTATGTTTAATAAAACTTAAAAAACAAATACATAACAAAACCAAAACATATTAAAATTATATTCATTGGATAGCTTGTTCTAAGGAATACCATAATCATTTGAAATAAATTTTAAATGAATTCATTTGATCCCCCAAAAGCTAAATCAAAAGTGATTTTTTATCAGCATTTTGATAGGTTTAAAGGAGACACATTTATAGGTATGGTTTAAAACTAGCGAGGTTCACTCCAAGGGGGTTTGATCTAAGGTGATTTGATCAAACCCTCTTCAATTGGAATCCTTAAAATGGAACTTTTTAAGGCTTAAATCATTATATTTTCTAAAAATATGTGATTTTAGCTAAAATTCGTTCCTCTCAGGAATTGTAAACCACTATTATGACAGCACCTATATGTATATTTCTATAGATATCTATATATGTGTATATACATGTATATATATATATATATGTGTTTGTGTATATATATATGTGTTTGTGTATATATATATGTATCTGCATATACATATGTATATCTATATGTATATATGTGTGTATGTATATATATGTATGTATATATAAGTATATATACATGTATATATATCTAGATGTATATACATGTGTCTATATATGTATATGTGTATTTGAAATTTAGTGTGTTGTGGATGGGCATATGTATATCTATATGTATATATGTCTATATGTATGTGTATTTTTGTATGTATATATAGATGTATATATGTGTATAGATGTATATATGTATGTGTATATATGCATATGTGTATTTGAAATGTAGTGTACTGTGGATGTAGCATTGGGGAAGATTGATAGGCCCTATCATTAAGAAGAAGACGCTATGAAAAATTAAGTGCATTGGGATCTGATTGTTGATTTGACCGTTGTTACTTGTTTTGTAGTCGCTATCATTATTCTGAAAGGTTGTTTATAACACATTATTTTATCAATTGCCACATTATGGCTGGGCTACAGCCTGTAAGAATAATAAAAAGGTGTGCAGTTTAGTGTGGTGATTATGTAAAAATGGAATAAACTACATAGCATTAGGTATTTTATTCCACTGCAGCCATTGCAACACAAAGATAACATTGATAGCTACCGCCCTATGTAAAAAATTTATTGTAAATTCCAAGCCATATACATCTTTTGTGTATACAAAGTGTGAATTTTAGAGTAGCGATCATATCTATTTCATAGAGAATATGTAAATTAGGAGATATTAAAGTTCTAGATTTTGTAATGCATAATTTTATAATGAATAATTTTCTCTATAGTTGCAATGGGACTAATGAAGTAGTTATAATTTATCCATGCTTGGTGCATATGGCAGGATGTAGTATGTAGAAAACAAAAGTGTGGTCGATTTCCATCCTACCAGATTGGCTAGTGGATTGTTTAAATGTTGTTACCCAAAAGGAATTCTTGAAAATCATCTTGACTCATCTGATTTGTACTATCTAGAGAAATATACATGTATGGTATTAGATGCCTTAAATACTCTGATGAAGCAATGATAATCAACGATGCCCAATGGAATCTAACACAATGTCTATAAGATTAATTGTTTTACTCCATTGCAAGTAGAGTTTGAAAGTAATCCCCTGAGCAGCAAGATACATTGTGCACTGCTTTGATCAATGGTAAAATAGATCCTCCATGTCACACTTAAGATACAAGCTACCATTCTCACAAGCTATTGTTGAGTTTGGTAACACTATTAATATTAATAAATGATACAAACTTTTTTGGACAACACCTAATTTGAAATTGAAACAATATAATAGTCACACGACATCTCATTGAAATTGATACGAAGTATCCTAGGCTAGAGTATAACAATAAAGAATGTCATATTGGAACAATGGTCAAAAAATAAATGGCATGAATTATAAATTACTTCCTCCTAGGCGTCAAAAAAATACAAAGTCTTCTCAATAGTAACTTATTTGAAAATGAAACAATATAGCGTTCTTATGGTTTGTCGTTCGAAATGATGCGATGTGGCCTACACTAGAGTAAAATGATGAAAAATTCCATACTGGAACGATGCCCACAAAACATACGACATGAATCAAATATTTGTCCCTGCCCTTTGTGTAGATATGTATCAATCTCACAATGGATACGAACAATATTGGTATGTAGTGATTCGTATTTTATTTTTGTTTGGGTCATTCTTTGAATGATAAGTTTTATTTCTTTCGATATATGAAAGATTGATGCCAGTTTTCATTGCATTGGTCGAGAGTGCATGTTCTAGGTTGATTGTGTTGGAGGAATATAGATTGTTTTTGAAATTATTTATGGAGACATCTATAAATGTGCATTTCTTATATTATTTGTTTTAATTATATTGTAGATGTGAGAAGAAAAACAAAAGGAATGTAGATATGTTTTCTATTTAAAATTTGAGAATGGACATTGTTAGCTTTTGATGGTTTAATTGAATGTTTCCTATTGTATTCTTTTCGCTATAAAACTTGTGGCTATCCACTAGTGTTGGAGGTTTGTCTTTTACAAACAGTGGCTCTAGTAATGTTGGTTGACTCTAGCTCTCTTGAGGCTACCCAGCAACTATTAGGCCTGAATCTTGTAAGTTTGTTCCTTGTTTATTCTCTATTCCTACCACCTACATTGGAACTTTCCCATGTGCATGGAGCAAACTACAAACATGATTTACTTGCATTTGGATCCTTGCTAGTGTATAGTGTGGCTTGTTTATATTTGGCATATTTATGTGGATTTAATGTCTTTCTTTCCTAGATATTTGGGAGAAGCGATTGTTTAGCTATTTACATGTGTTTCTTTTTATTGCAATTGCATATAGCTTTCTTTTTGTTGCACTATTTCCCACACACTGTCTAGTGGTAATTATAAACTTATTGATTGTCGTCGTATGTATTGAATAGTGATGGGTTGAAAAATTACTTTATGTGTATTTGTTGAGATCATGGTTGTGTGGTTGGAGTCTCCTATTTTTTGTCCATGCTTGTATTGCTATACTATTTATGTTTTTTCCTACAAGGCATTGTTGACAACGATTCTATAGCTTTCCAACGTGTTTCGCACATCTCTAGGACCTTCCCCTTGGGCACTAGAAAATTTGAGATTTAGAGGGCTGATGGTTGGCCAATAGGATGTTGGCCTTATTGTACTTTTCAAGGTTTTGTTGGCTATCGTCCTCTCTCTTTAGTTATAATTTGGGGTTATAGACCTACAATCAACAATTCCTTTTTGTAAATGGCATAGATTGTGTAGTTGCTTTACTAACTTTAGAATGCTACTTTTTTGAAAGTGCATATATGTTGACTCAACTAACTTCAGTAGATGGCAAGGCTAACAAAAATTCTGACCAAATTTCACACAAATAAGGGATATCCACCCATCTTCCATGTTGGTCATTAGACACACACACACACATATATATACATAATTTTTATTCCCCTCAAGACATTTTATGCAAAAGGTTGTATTTTTTGTTATGAACAATGTTATTTTATTAATTCTTGGCATTTTTTGGCTATTCTAGTTTTGAGAAGGTGTTGTTGAGACCATTTTATTTTCTATTTTTTTGCTAATAATAAAGGGTTCTAAAAAATTTGGGTAGGTTGTCTTGTTTTATTAATTAATGTAGATGCACCACAGACAGAAAAAGAACATGGTATCTAATGAATATTATTTATGTTGCAAACTACTAGAAATATGTAGCCACAAAACACACAGAAGCAAAATCCACCAAAAATTGATGGTAAGAAACCCATTCAAAAATATATTGTTCTCTCAATGTAATGTCATTGAACATTGAGACATTAGAGCCTTCTGAACAACAATTTCTTGAGAATTAAACCATATAGCTAAAGCAAGTGAATAATAATCAAGAATTCCCGATGGAATCTAACACAAAGTGTATAGGATTAACTATTTTATTCCATTGTAGCTATAACCACAAAACAAAAGCCAGCAAATATAGCGCCTTAAGCAAAATTGAAAGAGTTGTCAACAAAATCTCTTTTGACGATGAGACAATATACCGCAAGATACAAAAGAGAAATTAAAAAAGACTGCATAACATGGGAAATTATATCGTATTTCAAACATAACCACCAAACAAAATTCATAAATATAAACCCACAAAGAGTCATGGAAATAAACTGGAGTTGAAATTTACTTAAGCCTCAACAAAACCCTATCCAAAAATTCATACAATGTAGGGTTCTCAACAACAACTTGCGGAAAGTTAACAATGTCAAGTGCACCGAAAAACTATACTTGTTTGTTCATCTTATCAAAATTTGAGGCAATTGATAGTGCCTTGTTGCAAATTCTAAACAATATAGGGTTTGAAGAATTGCAAACCACAAATGAAACAATGTGGCAAATGGTCTTACTGGCATACAACTTCTCTCGCTTGTTTCAAATAGACCCCTGCTTGTTGGCTATTGAACCAATGTGCATTCTTCCCTGAAGCTTGCAAACATAGCCAGAACATTGAGCCTATAAACACAAAGAATGAGACTGAAAAATATGTTATCGATAGCTGCACAAACATTCGTTTAGTTTCCTGGAGACTTAAAAATAGATGCTACTTGCACACTCTCCACTACACATAAAACATACAACAATCAATGTTGATTACATTTCGCTAGCCTCCTATACAACCACTCTATTTTCCTGGTGTTGTCTATGGAATGATCTAGCTTAAGCAAGAGATCATTTATGAACAATGGTCAATGCAATGTAACATAGAGTACCAACTTCAAAGAAATCCCTATGCTAGTTAACACATGTGCACCTTCATAGTAGCATGGTCTTCTCATTGATTTATGATATCCATGTAGCAGTGACATGTATATGTGCATACACACACACACATATGTATGTGTGTGTGTGCATATATATATACACATATATATATGTACATTAAAATAGATGTTGCTTACACCATCACCACTACACAAAAACTATACAACAATCAATGCTAATGACATCTCACTGGCCTTTTGTACTCTTGTGTCATTTGGCCAGACCCCTATATAGTCACGAAAAATTCTTGCCACCTTTTACACGGCATCGCATGCCTAGGCCCACTAGCCTAGGCCAGTGGATCAGGTGAAGATTCCAAGCAGCCTATAGCATGCCAACCTCTTTGTATTTCATGGGTGTGTGTGCAATGGGATAAAATTGTTGATGTTATGTACATATATAAATATGCACATATATATGTGCATATATATACACACATATATATACATATATATGAAACCCAACAAAAAATCACAGTGTCAGATCCATGTGGAGTGATGTAGACAAAACGAAAATGATTGATGAGGCATGATATTTGAAACAATGAATAGTACATTGTGGAAAATCAAGCAATTTGGCATGGTATAGTGTGTGAACCACAAATCAAGCACACTCTCGAAGGGTTCCTTTGACATGTAGCTCTTCCCATTTGCTTCAAACACACGTCTTCTCGCTAATTTTCCTGAACAAAAATGGGACAAATATTATTAGAGGTGAAACTTCCCTTTTGCATTTGCATCCATCTGTCCATTCAAAAAACAAAAAATTACCTACAATGCCCTCGCAAAAACTGCACAGAGCTTAATCCAGCTTGCATCCTCACAAAAGCTGACCCTCATCACTCATGGATCTCATTTCAAGTATAACAATAGAATAACACAGCAAGATGCCTTACTGAAAATTGTCGAGTGTATGTATGTGATGCTGACAAAATATGTTGGCCAGAGTTATAACGCATATGCCACCTACTATGTGGATTAGTGTTCCACACATTGGTCACTATAAATGAAACAATATCCCAGAGGTCTCTTGTATGTGCTGCAAACATGGGTGATGATTGCAATAGTACTTTGCATTTAAAACTCACCAAAATACTAGAGCAGTTTAGGGTATTCTTAATAAAGCATTCTTGAGTGGTTGTTTCTAGATTGAGCTCCATGGCATACATAACAAACATTATAGTGAAGTACCATATGACATCCATATCTAGCATGGCAGTAACATTAGAGATTGCAAACTAGTAGCAAAAAAAACTTGGAAAGTATTACATCGATCCACAGGCATAGATACTTAGATAGACAAATACATGATACACATATATATGTACACAGATCTCTATGAAGATATTATATGTTGCATGCACGGGAGTGTAATTTTCAAAAAATGCATTTTTAGGTGTCATTGTCTATGTTTATATTGCTCTTCAACGTGGTTGTCAGTGAAGAGGGCAAGCTTGTGTGAAGGTTCAAATGCATTCATCGGCTATGAAATTTCTATGAGTGTGCTTGCTAGATTGTGTTATTTTCTAGAAAGTGTTGTTCATACGTTTGTATTGTTCCAATTCGCTAAAAACTTTCAAACAGAAACAAGCATATTTTTTATGCGTTTTTCACTGTTAACTTTGTATGAGATTATGTTCATTAACCGGTATATTTAGAAAGTAGTATATTTTTTAGTTGTGAGACTACCTGAAATGGAGAAATCCATGGAACACAAGAAATATGACAATTAGAAAATGCATGCAAAACCATAGACACAAAGTGCGAACCTTAAAACAAATAATAGTCATTCTCACACAAAGTATTGTTTGTCCTCTACAACATGTTCTCAAAATTAGAATAGCTAGAAGATGGTAAGAATTAGTGAAATAATATTGTTTATAGCAAACAATACAACCTTTTGCATACAATGTCTTGATGGAAATTGAAATAATGTATATATATATGTGTGTGTATACAATAGATATTGACAACATCTTATGCCTTGCTTTTTGTTGAAATATCTTGTTGACAATAGATATCTTATGCCTATATGTGTGTAAATAGTAACATATCCTTACAAAATGATAGGCATAAGATGTTGACAATAGATAAAACAATATTTCTTCTTCAAAAAAAAAATATAGTCTTTTGTCAACAATAACCTAGCATACTTTGTGATAATCAAGACTTTGTTATCAGAGGTGACACAATACAGCTTGTAGCCACCTACGAAGCAAAAGTGAAGTAATATTCAAAACATTTCTAGTCGAATCCACATGTGTGTACTTCCTTTACATAGATAGATATTTGTACATATGTCACATACATTGTGCATCAGTCTAATTATTAGTCCCATTGTCAACACTTTTCTATTCCTCTTCGAGTCATTGCCCCATGTAAAAAAAATAAAAAATTATGTTGATGTTCGCTTCACAAAAAAATTAATAGTAGGTGGTTGGACTTGCACCTTCATAGAAGCTTGTCCTCTTCACATGAACATTTACTGTTGTATGGTTTGTGTGTAGTGGCAACAATGGCCGCAAGCTAAGATAAAGTATATAAGGTAAACTATTTTATTAGATTCTAACCACAACCTAAAACATTTGATTTTTTTTGTAAATACTATTTGAGAATGATAGTAATCTGTACATGTAAACTATAAAATAAACTCAAGACAATAAGGCTTGCTCTCCACCCTGCCATATTGGGTCATGGAGCCTCATGACGTGAGTAGAGATACCAAAAGTGTTTGCAAATTTTAGTAAGGCATTGTTGGGTGATCTTCTCTAACTTTGGGTGGTAAAACAACATGGAGTACATAACATTAAATATTTTACTACATTCTAACCATCACTACAAAAAAAAAGATGCCAACAAAACAATATTTCCAAATAGTAAGTCCTATATGCATCCAATCAATGATGTTGCATTGTATTTGTTTGCATTGTTGTCAAGCATATATTTTACATTTTTGTTTGTTAAAGGCTCACAAAAGGAATTGTTCATTGTGTCATGACAAAGATAGCTTCCACCATAGATAGAACTAATGGGAAATCTATACTCTTGCTCGAGGGTTCCATCAGAGCTGATGGGGCTTCATGTCCCAATATGGGAGGGTGGAGAGCATAGCTTCTTTTCTTCTTTTCCATTTCAAATTTTCTATTCACTATTGATTATTTCTTGAATGCTCTCAAATGGAATTATTGCAACCATCAAATGTCTAGTATGTGTGAATAGAAGGATTGCTTCCACCATTGATGAATGTGATGGACAATCTATATTCTTACTCGGGGGTTTGGTGAGAGCCTATGGGGCTTCATGACTATTTCATTTTGCATTGCCTGACTATTGATTAATTGCATTGTTGCTTGGATTCATTCTACTAAATTTATATATATTTATATGTGCATATGCATGTTCAGCCAAAAATATCAACTTATTTTCAATTGAGAGTATAATTAAGGAAGGGATGATGCAAAACAGTAGGCAGCAACACCACTAAAATCTTGCTTGAATAGTGCATCGTACTTTCCATTCATGACACTTTGCATTGAGCAAAGATTGGATATACATATATACATTTGTAGACATGTTACCATATATGTTTATCTTGGTTATTGTCAATAAGTGACATAGTAAAAAAAAAATCTTTGCATGCAGATTTTAAATTTTCTAAATTCCCCATCCCTTGCACGATGGTTTTGCATCTGCAATAAAAAAATTTGCATATGTTTATCTACTGCATAATGTCAATACTCATGCCTTGGTTATTATTTCTTCTAGGCTTTAAAAGTAACTATTAGAATAAAAGGTGGTATATTTCCAATAATAAGCAACATTCATTCCATATTTGATCACATGACACAAATTTATGGAGATACTTAACCTAATAGCATTGAGGAGACTTCTTTTTCATAATAGTATTTAAGTATTAAACCATGTATCATCGTATACTTCACAAATTACTAGTATATGCAACATGGTTCAACACTAATAATGTTGTCCTAAAAAGAAGTCTTCTCAATGCATGGTGGTGCTAGTAATTCCTGTACCTACAAAAATTTAGTAATGCAATCGATGCATTCCCTTTTTAGTTAGCCACTGGCACAATAAGATTGAGTCCTTGCATACTTGTTTTTTTATTTCAAGTTTGTAAGAAATTTTAAATACAATGCATATGAATACATACAATTATGTATACATGTTGGTTTTATTGTGTCTTTTGCTACTTTCTTGCATATTCAAATAGGTTGACTGCTATAGTTATGTCATTGCTCTGTAACCTATTTTTTGCAACCATTTTATTGCATTGCATGTTGTTGCTGTAGGAATTGTAATGTCCTTCAGGTTTCAATGCCACATCATGTGTAGACCATAGAAAGGAAGAAAAGTGCGAGAGAAACCAACTTTATTGTGCATACCACAAAGACCACATTTGTGTAGATTGGCGAGCGAAGTGCCATGAACCCGGTTGGCTTGGCGGGCCATGTTGAACAAGGGACACCACCATTGCAAGAAAGCTTGCTAGTAGCATTTGAAAAATATTGCTCCCCCTCAACTTCCTCCCGTTTTCAAATGAGCCACACCCATCCTTATGAGATTGCCATTGCAATACCTAGTTGTACACCGCTAGAACCCCTTCCTGGGCATTCCTTCCCAACCACATCTTCAACAACCCCACGCTCAGGCAACATGTTTGGTGAACCCTACCACATAGCAATGCAATCCTTTTGTTGATACATTGATGCTCTGTCTAACTTGAAAAATTGTTCTACTTGCAATGAGAGCTATGCTGGCATGAGAGTTCAGCCATCTAGTTCTAGCGTTGTTTTATTGTGTTGTGCTTCTAAAAAGGGTGTGAATAGACATAGCTTGGAAAATAAAATGGATCCAAGGCCACAACCAACCATTGTTGTAAATCTTACTCAAGTTGAAGAAATTTTTATAACCAAAGTTGCTCCCGTTTTGCAAGTAACCCACACTAGAGGAGGCCAATACAAATATAGTGGGCACATTATAAGCTTCCCACAAGACATTACTTGCATTGCAACTTTGTTTTCGCACCAGCTGCATGATCTTGAAGTTTTCATTGTGCGAAGAATTGGAATGCAAGGGACAAACTATGATTGCTATTTTGACAAACATAACGTCATGGCTGCATTAATTTATAAAATTGAGAATGAACCATACTATAGTGATGTTGCAGTAGATTGTAATGTTTTAAATTTGTTTCCTCCTAGAAGTACTAACATATCTAATCTCTTGCACATAATGGAAGAACCAACGCATGGGCCAAATGAACCAATGGAAATTGTAGAAAGTGTTCTTTATGAGGCTGACCTTCAAGAGTTCTCATCATTTATTCCATTGATGCCCAAACCTCCTCGAGAATTGCATGAAATTAGAGATGCCTTACAAATTAAGGACACTACTCAAAATACCTTTCCTTCTCCTAAAATAGATTCTAACCCTATCAATGAATATAATATAGAAGGGTTATTAAGTATGGATTTTCCAACGTTGTTCCCAACTGGCATGGCAATGCCACTACAATCGAGAATAGTACAAGTTCACTTACATGAATATGCCTTGCACTTGATGAGATATTGTGATAATAGATTTGGGGGCCATGTCAGATTTTGATATTACATTTATAATTTAATAATGAGACATCAAAGCCAACAATCAACATTCATTCTTATGAAAACAAACTTGGAGGAAAGAATCCCAACGTCAGTTCTAGCTCTACGATAGTTGCTTCAAAATGCACCAGATACGCAAATAGAAAACCAACTTATTTGATTTGGTGCATCCTTACAAGGAACTCACTCATATGGGGTCAAGAGCCAACAAGAGCTTGTAGGAATGATCCACTAGCTTGGTACACTGACCCTTTTCTTCACTTTGAGCTCTGTAGATACAAAATGGCCTAATCTACATAAGGTGATTGAACCCATAATTCAATTTGATTCATCATACTCCCAAGCACACTTCATGGAGAAAATTGTGTAAAACCCACATATGGCAACCTTGTACATGCACTTGCGATTCACTTTTTTCCATGAAGAGGTTATTGAGAAACTTTTCCACACAAAGTACTATTGGTATAGGTATGAGTGGTAGCATCGCAGGTCAGCACATGTGCATGGTTTCTTGTGGCTCCTAGATGCCCCAAATATGGACATTCTTGATTGGTCCTATCCTTATGAGCTTCAAAAGGAAAAAAATTCTTCGATCGCTATGTTTCAACATGGAACCCTCATGCCCCAGAGCAGGTAATATCAAGGATCCGCTGGTTAACCTTGGATGACCCAGGCTTGCTTAATACTACACAAATTTCTTCAATGGATCCAATGGTGGACTATGAAAATTTGTTAAACATGGTTCAAATGCACACCAAGTGCACTCAATACACTTGCTTGAGGAAAAACTTCCAACAATTACAATGTCGCTACAAAGCTCCATGGAATACACAACCATCTTCAATATTGACAACTGACATTGAATTAAAAAAATCATACAAACTAGCAAGAAATGATGACTGTGTTAATATCCACAACAATGAGATGCTCACACTTTGGCAAGCAAATGTTGATTTCCAGCCAGTATTGTCTAGACAAATTTTCCTAAACTACATTTCCAAATATACATCAAAGTCTAAGAAAATATTTGAAAGCTACATTGATATCTTGGAAAGGCTTGCAAATACAAATTCATTTGGGGATAAAGAATTGATTGCATACCGAAAGTTCATGATGAATCTAGTTGTTGATCGTGACATTGGCGCACAAGAAACATGCCATATGCTATAAAAATTTCCCCTTGTCATCTCAAGTCAGAATTTCTTGTCTTTGAATGTTAGCAGGCAGACGTTCCATCAATTGAAAATGGTTGACAATGGTGATGACCTTGTCAATGCTTATATAATTCATTCCTACATGCACAGACCACCTGAAATGGAGGAAATATCCCTTATTTATTCTGCACAACTCTATACATATTGCAAAACTACAAAGGCCTAGCCTGGCGTACTCGCTTGCAACCTGCTATCATCATTGTTTACCCACTTTTAAAGACCATCCCCCTGGAACAAAGTGATGCATATGAAACATTTTTTTGGTCAGAATTATTGATTTATAAACCTTTTTGGAATGCGAAGGCTGACATAGGGCTTACAAGTGAAAGCATTACAGAAAATTGGAGGCTACTCCATGCTACCGGCCATGTTACTTGGCATGTAAATAGACTTACTAACTAGCTTGTAGTTTACAAGGGTGGTGATAGTGATACTAATAGTGGACAGTCTCCACCACATACATAATAATATGAATGGGAGTTTCTCTCTATACTTTGTGCGACAAATAATGTTTGCTTTGACGAGCTACAACTCTTGGGTTAGCGAGACTTTGACCTACACTATAGGTGGGATAGTCACAATGTTCTAGAGAATCTTCATAGTATTTTTGAACAATTTTTTACAACTAACTTACATACACTTGAAGATACGTTCCCCTCCTTTGCAACACCATCCCTTTCTCATCAACAATCTCCTAGACAAGAGCTTGCTTTGAGAATCATTCAACATCATCACCTTGGCCCACCCTCATCACCTCTGCTTTGTATGATCATTCAAGGAGCTACTGGTATAGGTAAGTCATTCTTGATTGACAAGATATGAAGAGCACTAAACTGATTGTTTAGTAAAAAAATGAACCCTTTACTTGTTTTGGCACCAACAGGTGTTGCTTCTTACAATGTTCATGCCTCCACAATGCATATTTCTCTTTGCATACCAATAAAATATATGAATTCATTGAAAGGACAACCATTGACCATATTTCAAGAAGACTTAAAAAAATTAAGTACATACTAATTTATGAAATGCGTTTCTTGGGTTCCAAGTTGCTACTAAAAATATATAACTGATTGTGGCAAGTATTTCCTTCTAGACATTTGCAACCATTTGGTGGTATGTCTATTATACTTGTCAAATACTTGGCACAATTTCCCCCTGTTATGGACAAGCCTATCTATAGTTCTTGGTCTATAGCATTGGCACTTTGACACACTTTCAATATTGTTGTTATGCTTGACACTATCTCTCGCCAGCATGGGCAATCTAAATCACAACAACAGTTTTGTATGTTCCTTATGAATATTAGATACTACCAAGAAACTCTACTTGATTGGAAACTTCTTATGAATAAAAAAAAAGAATGCTTGCATCTAAGAAAAACCAAGCCTTTGATCAAGCTATCCACTTATTTCCAACTAATAGCTCGGTTTCTTTGCACAATAGGAAAATGCTATAGCAATTAAATGTTTCAATTGCAATTAGTGTTGTTGAATGTTCCTGAAGCACCTATCAAAATCTGCATAAACTCTAAAACCTCAAACATGGGTTAGTTACATAAAAATCCATCAAAATTATCTTATGAAATAACATGTAAATGCTTCAAAATGCAACAAATGACAAAAGAGATCAAAAAGACATTTCTAAATAATAACAAATACCTATTCCATATTGGATTAGTGTCAAATGTGCCAATGACCCTTTCCCAATCCTTGCTAAAACTCAAATGATGAAATGCAATGGTGAAGAGAAAAATTAGTTCTCAATTTAAGAGAGTAACTTTGCATGAGAGTGTAGATGATTTGATGAAGAATCAACCCTTTATTTATAGATTTTTAAATTGGAAGAAAGCTCAAAATAGAGCAATGCGGGATAATGATTTGGCCAATGAGATGAAACCACTTGTCATGTTATGATAGGTTGAGGAATGTGCAAGTTTTGGCCAATGTGTCAAAGAGGGGGAGATTCAAATTTGAAATTGTGAATTAAATGTTGAGGGGGACATGAAAGAGAGAATTTATTGCAATGTTGGAAGGGACAAGTCAACTTGTCTTCATTTTCAAACTTGAGAGAATATTCCATTTTTATGCCAAGTTGAAAGAAAATGATGAATTAATAAATGAATTAAAATGATTTATTGGTGCAAGTGGGAAAAGCTAGAGGATGTGATGGGTGGTTAGATTAGGTTAATCAGGATTAGATTAGACTAGGTGATGATTAGTTGATTTTGACCCACTTGACTTGAATATTTTGATTTATTTAAATCAAGAGGGAGAAATATGACTTTTGAGACTTAATTAAATAAAGTTTGGTTTATTTAATTTAAATGAATAACCTTAGGAATGAATTAAATAGTCCTAATTTACTTGGTGACTGGATTTGATGAGCTTGATTAATTTAATGAGTGGATGAATATGAACTAAGAGCCTAATGCTAATTTCACGTGTCTACATTTTGCCTCTCTTTGAAGCAATGTACTTGATACGTTGGTTCAAAGAATAAAATTTATGCAATCGAAATTCAAAAAAAAAATTGATTCCTTTTTTTTTTGGTTGCCCTAGTGGAAAGAAGTACACTAGTACATTGCCCCCTCGAGAGATCGAGCGAAAAGATTCAATTTGAGGGTCGATCTCATAATAAAGAGGTTTAAGATGGATGGTTTTAAGATGCTTAGAATAACAAATCTATATTATCTTAAACAACTTAAATGATGATATGATGTGATGATGGATGAGATGGATGATGATGCAAATGAGATAGTTTTAAGATGCTTAGAATAACAAATCTATATTACCTTAAACAACTTAAATGATGATATGATGTGATGATGGATGAGATGGATGACGTGATATGTTGTGATTATGCAAATGTATGATTTATGCAAATATATGATTTATGAGATGCTTAGAATAACAGATCTATATTATGATGATGAACATGCATGTTAGATGATTTTTAGGATGCTGATGGTTTGTGGATGCAGGATGGATGCACTGGTGATGATGATTAATTATTCATGATGTGACCTTAGTGCAGAAAAGAAGACATTAGAGGATGACAAGAGGATCCAACAAGAAAACTTTATGAGAGATGATGATGAGAAATGGATGATTTGATTATCAAGGATTGGGATTTAAAAGGGTCACTTACCTTATGTTTGATAACACGCATAAGCACAATGCATCAAGGTATAAAGGACCAGGATGGTGTGGTACTTAGTTTGATGGACTTTGACTCAAAAAATAGATAGGAGTATTCTTGTTCACGCCTTACATACAAAAGCCTTGCTAGGAAGCACTTTAGAAGTTTCAAACATCTCACACCAAAACACGAAAAGCTATAACCAATCAATGCAATAGTCAACAAGTTGTCCAAAGCATCCTCTATACATATCTAACAAAGAAAGTATTCACTAAGGTATTTTACAAGAACGTCCAACAAGCATAGGAGACAAAAGATAATGAGCATTGCCCCATTCCTATCTCTCTAAATCCTTTGTTCAGATATCATCGAGAGGTCCTTGGACTGAGTGCAATAAGATAACTCAAAAGATGAAGATAAAAAACACAAACAAGTTGATGTTTTTCAATACGACTAACCAAAACGGAATATGTTTTTAAGGATAAGAACCGAAACTGTTGCCAAAAGATAATTCCCATTGTAGGAAGGATACATCCTAGGACATGTTAGTGGATGGCGGCACACCATTTGATTTATCCAAAGTGCTCTTTCTAATAAATAATGCCCATTGTAGGAAGGATTCATCCTAGGACATGATGTTATTAGATGATTGATATGGGACTGATTGGATGATGGACTATCGACACAAAGAATTGACAAACTTTTCTATGTACTGACTTAAACTTGAGACTTGACGTTTTTGAGCTTTACTTTTAAGCTGCTAGACTTTGTTTCTAACTGTTTCACCAAAGGTTGAGGATGGCAATCAGTTTATTATAGATGGTGTTATTGCGGGTGCAAGGGAGATGAGGTAGATGGATTTTTTCAAATATTTGGATGTTTTTGGAGTTTTACAATGTTTTGAGGCTGTTTTTGGTATTTTTTGAGATTTTCAAATGTTTTGATTTTTTGAATTTCTAATTTTTTTTGGGATTTTCTGAGATTTTGACCAAAAGACTAACCTAAGGGCCTATCCTAGGGGCCTTGAGGGCTGATCAAAAGATTAGCATTTCCTACATTATACATGCAGAGACCATGTAGTTCGACTAACGACTTGACCAATTTATAGATGAAGATATACATGATGAAATGTCAGTTTATTATGACAAAATCCAAAAGGACTGACCTAAGTGTCTTGGGGATGATCAAAGATCAACCTTGCCTACGTTCAAGGCTTAGAGACCCATAGTTCGACAAGACAACTTTGTTTTTGCTTTTGACTGACTTTTGACCTATTTTTGGGATTTTGATCATTGTTTTATGTTTTTGAATTTTCTAATGTTTTGATGTTTTGGATTTTCTGATTTTCTGATGTTTTGGATTTTATGATTTTTGATGTTTTTTGGATTTTCTAATTTTTTGATGTTTTTGATTTTCGATATTTTGATGTTTTTGGATTTTCTCGATATTTAGGACTTTAAGAATATACACGAATCTGATCCAATGAGAACATGCCCCCAGCGTGATGCAATAGACTACTCTAATAAAGGCAAGACAAACTGACCTTGAGGATGGGCTAAGTAGTACCAGGAGGGATCATGATATGAAAACAAGTCCAAGCTATGGTGCGGATGCGAGTGGATGAGTGATGGATGATGCATAACAAGTCGTAAAGATCCCGATGGATGGAAATTGCTTATTTACACAAGGCACCTAAGGTTTTCACCAAGGTACTTGTCCAAAGTGCCACCGAAGTGGTTTTCACTAGAGGATGATTTTTTCTCTTTATTATTTTTTATCCTCTTTTCTAATTTTTGGATTTTTTGCTTTTTTTGATTTTTTTGTTTTTACCAAGATGCCTGTTTGTCAGGTTTTCACTGAAGTAACCTTTTTTTAGGAAATTTTCTAATTTTTTGGATTTTTTGGTTCTATACCTCAAAATATTTAGGCATAAAACTTTTTGAGATGAGATCTATTCATGGGCTCTTGCAAAGGTTCCCCTTCGGGTGTTAATAACTGATATGCCCCTGATTTGTAACTTGTTGTGATGATGAATGGTCCCAGCCAATTGGGTTCAAATTTTCCTTTGTTGCTTGGGTTTGGGACATTCTTCTCATTTTCTTTTAAGACCAGTTCTCCGACTTGGAACGTCCTACTTCTGATTTTCTTATTGTAGCTCCTTTTGAGTCTATTCTAGTAGAATTGAAAATGATTGAAAGCATCTATACATTGCTCATCCAGTAGCTCTAGCTCATTTAGTCTTGAAACTCAATAGTCTTCATCTGTAATGAGGTTCTGCAGTGATATCCTGAGTGATGGGATCTTGATCTCAATGGGGAGTACTGCTTTTGATCCGTAGACTAGGGAAAAAGGGGTGGCACTGGTGGGTGTGCAGATGCTGGTTCGATAAGCCCAGAGGGCAGGATCAAGCTATAAATGTCAGTCACAACTTGTGTCATTGACTATTTTATTGAGGATTTTCATAATCATCTTGTTTGTAGCTTTTGCTTAGCCATTGCCTTAGGAATAATATGGGGTAGAGAAGCGATGTTGGATTTTGAATTTTTCACATAAGTCACAGACATCTTGATTCTTGAATGGTGTCCCATTATCTGAGATGATGGCTTGTGGAACACCATAGCAGAAAATGAGATAGTTCAGGATGAACTTTGAAATCTGCTTTCTAGTTATATATGTCATGGGTATGGCTTCCACCCACTTAGTAAAGTACTATGTTACGGTTATGATGAATTTGTGGTCGTTAGATGAAGTGGGCGTGATTTTTCCAATGAGATCAAGTTCCCACTGCGAAAAGGGCCATGGTGTGATGATGGGATGAAGCTCTTGAGCTAGAGCATGGATGAGGTCCCCATGCTACTAGCATTGTAAACACCTTCTGGAATAGTCATGTGCTTCTTGTTCTATTGTGGTCCAATAATACCCCATCCTTAGCAATTTCTTGGCTATGGTCATTCCACTCGAGTGTGAACCATAGATACTGTTATGTACTTCAATTAGAGCGGTTAATGCCTCCTTAGCATTTAGGCAGTGTAGTAGGGTTCCTTCTATGCTCCTACGATATAGGGTATCACCTAGGATGACAAATTTGGATGCATTTTTAACAAAGGTTTGTTTTAGGTTTGAAGGTAGGTCAATAGGTATGACTCCTATATGAAGGTATGTGTAAATGTTGTGGTACCAAGGATCATCGGGACCAACAATTTCACACATGAATTTTGATTTTGGTACCTCAAATGTGGGCACGAGAAGCTACTCTATCAAGAATTCATATTTTGGAACATTGTTGGGGATGTCTAGTAGGGACCCAATTGTTGTCATGGCATCTGTTGCTTTGTTGTTGGCTCTAGGAATTTGCTCGAATGTGATTTTGATGAAGGATTATTTGAGAGTCTCCACCAATTTCTTGTATGGAGTGAGCTTGTCGTCCTTGGTCTGATATTCATCATTGACTTGATTTATGATCAATTGGGAGTCTCTATATACTTTGAGAGCTATCATGTTCCACTGCACTGCTATTTTGAGACTTATGGTTACAGCCTTGTATTTTGCAATGTTATTGGTGCAAGGAAATGCCAGTTTGTATGACCTTGGTATGCAATCCCCTTGTGGGGTGATGAAGAAGACACCATCTCTTGATCCATGCTATGTGTATGAGCCATCGAAGTATAGTTTCCATTGGTTAGCTATGTTGAGATTGAAAATGGATTCATCTGGAAACTCTGAGACAAGAGGGTTCTTGGAATAGATTGGTGCTTTTGCCAGTTGGTCTGCATTGACTTGGCCCTTGATTGCTTTCCTCTCCACATATTTGATGTCATATTCTGATAATAACTTTACCAATTTTTCCATTCTTCGCGTGAGAATTTCCTTTGATAGTAGATACTTGAGAGGGTCAATTTTGGCAATGAGTTTTATTATATGTGCCAACATGTAATGTTTGAATTTTTGTGATGCAAACACTACTGCGAGGCATGCTTTCTCGATGAATGAATAGTTTAGTTCATGATCAACCATTGTCCTGCTGATGAAATAGATAGCCCTTTCTATTCCATTTTTGTCATGCTAAGCTAGAAGAGCTCCAAGGGTTGTTGTTGTTGCTGACACATATAAGATCAATAGTTTCTTTGGGATGGGTGGCATTAAGACTGGTGGTGTTAGTAGTTATTCCTTGATTTTTTTGAATGCCTCTTCACACTTGGTATCCCATTTGTACGCTACTCCCTTGTGGAGTAGGTGAGAGTATGGGTTATGTTTGTCTGCTAGTTGTGCTATGAATCTTCGAATGGATTGGAGTCTGCCTTGTAGCCCTCTTAGTTGCTTTAATGTTTTCGGTGCCTCCATCTCAAGGATTGCTTTTAATTTTGTTGGATCCACCTCGATTCCCCTCATTGACACTATATATCCTAGGAGCTTTCCCAATTGTACACTGAATACACACTTCTTAGGGTTTAATCTGACCTTGTACTCTTCCAGCCTATCAAAGATGGCACTTAGGGTTGCTATGTGATCTTTTCTTTTTCTGGACTTAGCTAGAATTTCATCAACATAGTCTTAAACTGTCTTATGGATCATGTCATGGAGTATCAATGTCATAGCCATTTGATATGTTGCTCTTGTGTTCTTTAAGCCGAATGGCATCATGTTCCAACAGTATGTCCCCCATGGAAAAGTTAAAGTTCTTTTATGTTGGTCCTCTTTTGCTATCATGATCTGATTATACTCTGAGAATCCATCCATTAGTGATAGCATCTCATGTCCAGCTATCATGTCAACTATCATATCAATGGTCAGAAGCAGGAAGTCATCTTTTGCACATGCATTGTTTAAATCTATGAAGTTTGTGCAGATTCTGATTTTTCCATCTGGTTTTGAAATAGGTACCAAGTTTGATACCCATTCTAGATAGTCTATTAGTCATATAAATCCTGAATCTAATAGCTTCTTTAACTCCATTTTGACTAGCAGGGTGATTTGAGGGTGCATTTTTCAAAGCTTTTTTCTGACAGGCTTTGCTTCTGGATATAGTGCTAAGTGGTGAACCACAGTCTTTGGATCAAGTCCTGGCATGTCAGGATAACTCCATGTGAAGTTTATTTTTATTTCTCTTAGGAATGCCGCTAGGATCTCTTGCTCTTTTGATAGTAGTGATTCCGCATAGAATGTGATGTGCGGGGTTGCCTCTATTCCTAGGTTGACAGGATTGCATTTTTCTGCCAAGATTGCTAACTTTTCCTAATGAATAGCTCTTAAAGGAAGATTGAATCCCCCATCCTCGGGCACCTCAAAGAGGTTTTCACTGTTGGATGCATACTTTCATTTTACTATTTTCTTGTCAGAGAGTGTCATAGTGTGGTTTTCACTACAAGACTTGGATATTATTCTTAATTTCTCACTTTTGCGATTGAAGGATTCAATTGTTTCCCCATAATAGGAATGTGTGTCCAACTCTATTAGGAACCCTAATTTATGGTCTCCATATAGAATGTTATCCTACAGTCTCATGAATTTTGAGAGCGCCTCATCATTTTTGAATGTATCAAGAACTGGTGGTCCTCATTGGTCATAGCCAATGAGTTGGGGATATACTAGGCGGATCTCATGATTTTGAAGGTATTTTTCAAAGGATAGGGTACTAATCATGCAAAGAGTGGTATCCTCAAATAGCCTAGGTAAATTGGTCAAGTGATCCTTAGCATCGCTACTACTACAGATGTTGGTTATATCAAATGTAAAGTTATCTATGACTCTACTTATAGACACTAGTAAGCGTAGTTCTATTGGGGTTGGTTGAGGAGGATTATTACCCGTCCTAACTGGAGGACTTATGCCACGTATGGTTATACTTAGAGGGGTACATCCAAGGCCAAGATTTGTTATCAGTCGCGTCTCTGGAATGATAGGTGTTATAAGCCCATTGGCATTTTGTCCCAGTCTTTGATTTTTGTCATAGCCCATTGCAAGCATCATTTGTAGACCCTTGCTTTTGTCATCTATTGGTATGTCTAGTACTAGTATTTCATCTTGATATATTATATGAGATGGATATGCCTCAATAACCTCCTAGCCAAGGTCTCCCCGGCTTGTGAATTTTGGATAGTCTCTAGGAGATGTTTGAGATGTGGAAGCTTCATTTATTTGTTGACGTCCCCATGATCTAGGAGATTGTGGTAATTCTCCTACCACAAAGGAATTATTAGGGAGCTTGTAGTTTCCACATCCATTATCTTGGATGATGAGCTTGATGTCAGAGATGGTGGGAATGGTGGGAGTGGTGGGTGTTTCTATCGCAAAAGTGGATGTGAGAGTGGTCGGATCGATGTAAAGTGTAGATGGGCCCTCGTCATTCTTTGGTACTTAGGGGATTTTGTAATAAAATTTGCTTCAATATTTTTGCAATATGAGAAAGGTTCAGGATCTCCATGCATGGTCACTTCTTGTCCTTTATGTGTGAATTTCACACATTGGTGGAAAGTGGATGCTACTGCTTTCATTGCATGAATCCATGGGTGTCCTAGGATGATGTTATACGGAAAGTCAAGGTCTAAGACCTGACAAGTGGTTTCCATGAGAGCCGGCCCTACTTGAATAGGGAGTTTGATCGTGCCCTGAGACACTCTTTATTGATCATCATATGCTCTTATTGTGATGCCCTTTCCTTTGTTGATGGACTCTTCTGATATTTTTAATTGATTGATAAGGCTGAGAGAACAAATATTCAAACCCGAAACCTCCATCTACCAAGACCCTTTGACTTTGCTTTTATGCACGATGGCTTCCAAGTGAAGTGCATGGTTGTGAGATGGTTGAGTGGGGAAATCCTGTTCAGAGAATGTAAGAAGATTAGGCATAATGATATTTCCAACCATAGCTTGGAATTGCTCTGCATCAAGAACTGCGGGGACAGTGGATGAGGCCAACGCTTCTTCAAAGATTTTCCTATGGGTAGATGAGATTTTTAGTAACTCCATGATGGAGATTTACACTGGCATTCTCTTGAGTTGATCTAGGACATTATAGCCATTAGGAATAGATCTAGATGTAGGTACTTTGTTTGGCTAGGATGATCCTATGATGGTTACTTTCCTGCCTCTTGTGGTGACTCCACAATCTTCGGCATAGGCACCCTTGATAGTAATGACCATGCAGTTTTCATTTAAGGAGGTGACGACTGTTTCATACACATGATTTATGTTTGAGTGGATGCATTTCCCTTTGTCTTTGTTATTGTTATTTCCTTTGTTGCCATGATTCGGCATCGGATTCGTGTATATCTTAAGATCCTAATTTCTTGTAGGTTGTTCCATGTTTATGATTATTTTATAGATGAGATCTTGGATGATGCTTTTTAATCTCATGCAACTGTTCATGGTGCTTTGATAAGTTTTTCGTCTATCAACTTCTTCACTATGTCCTCAAGTGGTTCCCCCAAAGTGGTGTATTTTCACTTGGGATAACTCTTGCTTTGGGGTGGTCCTCTTTTCTCATTGAGATTGTTGATTGTTGGATTGTTGTTTGGTTGGTGTGTTATGTGATGATTGTTTCAATGTTGTGTTTGGATTTGTGGTGCGGGTGTATGTTGGCGAGGAGCACTAATGACCACCTTGGCATCGACGACACCATCATTAGTAATGTTTTTGTTCCTTTCCCACTTGCAAGGTTTATCATTGTAATTGGATGGTGGGTGATTGTTTTGTTGTCCGGGGTATGATGTTGATTCTGCGGGTTGAGTCATAAGGGCTCTTTTGATCATATGTGGTGATGCCCTGAACCTTGAGATGAAATTCCAAGTGACCTTCAAGGTTGGCTATGATGATGCAAACTTGTTGTTCTTCTGGAATGGTCCACTTGCTCCAATTGGCCTTGGATCGCCATCGTTGTAGGAATGAGGTGAATGATTCACACTTTCCTTGTTTCAGAGCTGAGATTTCTTCTAAACTAACATCCATTGCAATGTTGCATCGTAATTTTTAATGAATGTGTCCATAATTTCTTGGAATGTTCTAATGCTTGAAGGTAGATGAGAGAACCATTCCATAGCGTGGCTAGCCAAACTCCTAGGAAATAGCTGCATCAGATAAGTATCATCATATGCGACTTCCATGCAATGAACTTGGAATTCCCTGATGTGATCTTCAGGGTTTCTTGTCCCTTGATATTTGTCAAATTTGGGGATTTCAAATCCCTTGGGGAATGGTTTCATCACTAGGCTCTTGTTGAATGGATATGGAAAAAAGTTGCTTGGTGTCTTCGTTGTTCGCCCTGATTGAAGATCGAGCACTTGTTGAGAAAGCAACCTGATTTTTGTCGTCACATCATTTTGTGGATCAAGGGGGTGGGATGAAAGTGTTTTGGGGTGTTTCAATCGTGAGCTAGATGGGTGGGTTGGTTAGTGTGTTGTTCGATGGTATCTATATGTTATGCCAAGCTAGGTAGGCTTCCACTTGTTCCTATATGAACAATGTATGTTGTTGAGCTTGTTGTTGCTGTGCTAATATTTTTGCTTGTTGTTGCACTTGTTGTTGTGCTTTTTGTTATTCCAACAAAGCTTGTTGTTGGGTTTCCAATTTGGCTGCTTCTTCCTACTCTTGATGTTGCTTTATTGCTTGTTGATATGCTTGTAATTTCGCTGCTTGTCTTTGTGCAAGAATATATGTTTGTTCTTGCACTTGCTATGCTTGATATGGGTGTTTTCCTAAGCTTGAGGTTGTTCTTGCACTGCTTGTGCTTGGGCTTGTGCTTTTTCTACTTGTTGTAATAGATCTTGTGCTTGAGCAGTCTTTTGTGCTTGTAATGCTTGTAATGCTTGAGTTGCTTGGGAATCTTCTTCTTCTTTTTGTTGCAATAAATCTTGTGCTTGTTGCGCTTGTAAGGCAACTTGGCCTGCTTGGGCAACTTGTGTAGCTTGAGTGGCTTGTTGAGCAGCTAGTTGTATGGCTTTTTTTTTTGCACTTGTTGGTATCCCCTTTGAAAAGCAACTTGCAACTTCGCATTGTATTGTCTTGATGTGGTGGTGGATTCAGAATGGCATTTCTGGTGATGGTGAATGGTGATGTTGTGTTAATGATTCGAGTGGTAGATGGTATTGTTGATGTGGTGGTTTGAGTGATAAGTGGTGTTGTTGATGTGATTGGCCCTTGAGAGACCATGCTTTACAATGTTATGGGGGTGTTTTGTGATGTTGCGATTGCTTGTTCATTTTTTGTCTATGGTTGTGATATCAACGACAAGTTTTGAGCATTTGGCATAATGCTTTGATTGATATTTGGGATGTTGGTTTGGTTGATAGTTGGTAGGGGGAAGCCCTAACCCAAGGAGTGGTGTGGATGATGATGAAAAATTGAAAGTGGTGGAAATGTAAGGGGTATGAGTCCTTGCAAAAATGTTATGGTGTCAAAAATTCCCCCTGGTCTGAACATATCTCCCTCCTCTTGTGAATTTGTGAGCAGAGAATTTTGAGGTGTTGCGTAAAAAAGTGATGATGATGGATCATGATGGAAGGTGAGAGGAACATTCTTGTGTAATGGGTTTTTGGGTATGTTTTGTTCCAAGGTGGTGTTTGTATCCAAGTTTTGATTATTAACAAGAGGGTGTGCTTGAATAGCATTGAGAAATGCATTTCCCTTATTAACGTTAGGTTGGGTTGGAGCAAAAGATGTCGTGATTTGCAAAATGTTTTAGGTGATATTTTGGGATAGGGGTGTAGATGAGATGGGGATGGTGGATGAGATGGAAGGAAGAGATGTCTCCACTATGGTACTCACATCAAAATATGCAGGTAATTTGGCTTCCTGCTTTGCTAGTTTGAGCATTTATAGCGAAGGGTTAAGCCTCATCATGATGTTGATGATTTTATGGTTCTCCGAATTTTGGAGCATCTCAATTATTTCTTCGTGAGACATCCCAAAGGTGAGGTCTTCTCCTTGGGCTTCTTCTTGTGGGTTTTGCGATGATGTTGGAAGGTTAACTGTGAGATTTTCAGACCCAATGGGATTCATTTCAGGAGTGGTTTGACTTAAATCACTTGAAGTGGGTGTTTCTTTATTGGCTTCCATGCTCTTCTTGTATTGAGATCTAGTTTGAACCATAAAACAAGGATCATTTTTTAAGAATGGGAGATGAATCTCTTGATTCTTTGGATTGATCTTTATTTTATGCGTCAAAGTAGATAATTTTAGGATATCTTAAAGATCAAGAGGTGATATGATGATGATGCAAGGATGGATGTTGTAGATGTTATGATCTTTTAGTAAATCTTGAAGGAGATACTAGGATTTTGGGACTTTTGGATATGTTTCAGATTTTGATTTTGATTTTCCCTAGGGATTTTTCCTTGATTGATTTTGATTTTGATTTTGAACAAATAGACCCTAAGATGTTTAGATGGTTATCTAAGGGATAGATTTGATCAAAGGATGATAATTTGAATATGTGTGGGGAGAAGGATGCATCTACCCACACCTATTCAAACAAGATGATAGTTTCACTAAGCATATAAAGAAGGATTCATCTACATATACTAAGCTAAACAAGATGATTTTGATAACTTTGTCTAAGCATATGCAAAAGGATGCATCTACACATACCTAGCCAAAGGTGATTTTGATAATGTTTTCAAGGATTTAGTCTCAAGGATTTTGATGATTTTGATTTTGCTAAAAAAACCTAGCATTTAAGGATGATTTCAAGATTTTCCAAAAGGTGATTGTGAGATGATGTTTGTTTTGATGTTTGAAGGATGAATGAAAAATATTTTGATTTTCCTTTGATCCTAAGATGAGCCTAACAAAGACACTTTGTTTTCCTAGACCTAGGTATTGAAGAGCATACAATGCTTCTATAGACCTTTGTAACCAGGAAATGATTCCATTTGGACATACATTTTTGGATTTTGAACCAATGACTTTTGTTTTGGACTTTTTTAAGAATCATGAGGCTTCAACACACATGAAAGTTCATTTTTCTTAGCTTTGCTTAATGGCTTCATTTTACCAAAAATGATTTCTTTGATTAAGTTTTCAAACTAAGATGTCCAATGTCTTAATTTCTTCAAACCCCACAAGATATGTTATGTGGAAATTCGATGAACTTAAGGAAGGGGTTTTCCTATTGTTTACTTAAGTAGACCAATTGAGATGTAATCAAATGTTTAGAAACCTCTAAGGATGTAAATCCCAATGGCAAGCAATAACATATGGATTGAGTCAATTGTATTTGTCTCCAAAAGGGTTTGAAATTTGGATGATGATGTTAAGTGTTTTTTTTCAAGATGTTTTTGACTAAGGAATGCATTTTGCAACCTAAGAATAAGTACAACCCTATAGATATGTAAGACAATATTTTTTGGATTCCCACTTGGACAAGTCCAACTATGCTTATCTTTAGTGAATGGTTAGATGCTTCACCCCACTGGCTCCCCTCCACGGCTCATTAACGTCAATCGGGGAAGCCAAGCATCAACACCCATGAAACTACCATGGAATGCTTTCCATTTCTAATAAAATACCGTAAAAGTGTGGGGCGGCTTCAGAACGACTGTTCTTGCACCAACAAATAGATTAAAGGATTTTGGAAAATTCTAGCACATGGGTTTTAATAAGGACTTTCTGTTCGTGGAGATTGACCCATACGACAAGAGTACCCTTTCAGATCCATCTTTTCAGAATCAACCGCGTGATATTGGCGTTTACTCCAATACCCACATTTATATCCGGGTTGGAAATACTCTTGGCTTTAGAGTGTTACCGATTGAGTCATTCCCTTAGGTGAGTACTTTTTCCCCAAGGCAGGCCCTCTAGGATAAACAAAAGCGAGTAAATACAAAATATGTAACTCGATCAATCTTTGATGGAAACAAAGAGAGAGAATATACACGATAATTCCCCCACTCACACTCGCACAAGATCTTGTTCAATTTTAAACCCAAATCGAAGTGTGGAGGCGATTGCTTTATCTCACCCTAAAGTCATGAAAAAGGCCTTTTGATTCTTAAGAGTGCTATAAAGCATGAGAGAAGCACATACGTCCTTTTTCAATGCCTTTAGTTTAAGTAAGCCTTCATGAAAAACAAAGTTGCACTTGTTCTTTTTAAATCCGCAAAGCAAAATGTGAGTTCTTTTTAAGCACCAAAAGATGAGTGAGAGATAATTTTTTCAATTGTTAATCAAAGAAACAAAATCTAGTAAGTTGCATTCCTAATGTTCATTTTAGCCTTTGCAAGAAGAAATTGAAAGATTCTTTTTAAACCCAAACGACATTAGTGTTCTAAGAAAGAAAAGATAACAATTTCTTGAAAAAGTGTTAAACAAACACTAAAGTGTTTAAAAACACTTTGATCTTTCAAAATATCATCCTAATGCTTCTCCTCCTTTCATTTTCCTTTCGCTTTCCTTCGTTTCCTTTTGCTTTTCTTTGTTCTCCTTCGTATTTACCTTCCTCGTTTTCGTATTAAACAAAAAGACAATCATGTGAGATTTAGAACATTAAATTCACTTTCATCATTAATTCCAAAAAATAACATGATTTCTATTTGAAAGAACAAATGATTTGGATGAGTATGATAATAAGAAAATTATTTATAAGTGGACCATGCTTTGATATTGATTGTATCGAGAAGGTACCACACTTGTTAGATTCACTTTTTTCCTCATCTAAGTTTCTCTACATAATCCTCATTGCTAGAGGTATTGATTTAATAAATCAACCACAAAGAATATATCTCTTAAAAGCTTTTACTATCTCAAGGTAATCATAATAAATGTAATAATATACATTTATGACATTTATTAGAAGATCAATAAATCATAAGTATAGTGATATAACATAAGAGGATATTTGAATCATGAGTGAATAAAAACAATCCAATTAGCATATTATTGAGATGTGGATTTACCAAATCATTCCAATTAATACCTAGCATACTACATCAGCAAATAACATATGGTACCAAATGTGGCTTTAATTTCAATGTTATTTGTTGATTTTCTATCAATCAAGTCAAAGACAAAAGCATATATATCTCAAAATTAAATGCTTGCATCATTTCCTAATGGTTTTGACAAGATGAAGTCAACATAGAATATATTCACCCACCCAATCAAGAAAAAATAAAAGCAAGTAAAAAAGGAACAAGCATTTAATGAAAAAAAACAGCGATGTAAATGAGATGAACACCAATCATATCAGAGAACCAATGTTATTTATGATGACATGATGTGTTTGCAAAACACATGCCTCCTTTTAGGGATTCTGTACTAAAGACACAGGCATCATGACTCCGAAAAGGTGCTGGGAGACCCCAATTTCTTTCCATAAAGTGCACCCTTCATATTTTTGAAGTTTTAGCATTAAAAATTGCACCCAAGCTTTTGAATCTTTTAAAAAAATGCAACTGTTAGGTGCAAAGTTGCACGGGTTTGATCCCCTCACCTCAAAATTCCTGCAAACAAAGACACTTTAAATGCAATTAGTAGGTGTAAAGCTGATTTCTATAAACTTTACTAGCATCTTATTTGTCTGTGCCAAAATGGAAGATGCATTTGTTTGACAAAATGATTTGAAGAAATATGTAGAGAAAATTTGATTGATGGCGAATCACACCCTTTGCAAACCATGCGGTGAAGCAACTTGAAACTGACAGAACTAATTGTTGGAAGGTTCACGCATTCTTAACATACCGACAGTTGTATTTAGCAACCAAGTGTTATGCATTACCTTCATGTAATCTCTTATGACACTAAAGTGTGCATTGTTCTCTCATTTCAAGCCTTTCCCTAGCATGTTTAATGCCTTCCTTACTAATCTCCAACCTGTCAATTCAAGTCATTACTGCTACCAACATAAAGTAAATCAAGTTCAAAATGGTAAGTGTGATGATCACATGGCCTTATGGGAAGACAATAACTAATGTAATGGTTAGTAGCTACTTTAATCTATGACGTGATTTCATGCATATTCTATTGGATTTTTCCTACAAATGTTGGACACTTCTTAGCTCTACAACGTTTGAGATCCTCACAATATTTTGCATGCCAAGACAATATGTTGAATGTAGGCAATAATAAAGATCTAAAACACCTTATAGGTCTTTGTCCTATAAACGAAAGAAGCTCAAAGCCTTTTTTCTTTAAAGGATTTTGGTCAATAATCCACGACATGAAAAGTGCAATTAGCTAGCTGTAAATATTTCCCTGGTCAAATGCTTAGGTAGAGACCCTTGGCATAATCAATAGATCCTTTAATTTCTTACAATGTGAAGAAAGTATTTCCAACACATGAGTTGGAATTCAATGTTTGGTTAAAACTGACTACCTTAGCTATTCTGATTTTAATCTAGAAAATGTTTGTGAGAGCCCGACCGACTATGTACTCATACGCATGGAGTTTTAGAAACTTTTAAGCTAATGTAAATTGGTAGGAGTAAAGTTAGGGCTCCACCACTCTTTCCAACGTGTGTCAACCTATCCAAAAGGAGACACATACAGGTATGAGGCTCAAACATATATATATGCAACATATACACTACTAGTATGTACCCTATCATCACATGATTCTTCACTCATCACGGCTGTGGAAAGTTGATGCACTATCATTGAAGGAGTTGGCCCATTCATGAGACCTGTTGAAGCAGATTAAGGAGATTTCTTATGATAGAAATATAGGTGTTGCAGGCAGCAACATATGAAAGGGTGATGGAAGATAAAGAGACAGAGAGGCACGCATGTTGGTGTATGAGCCACTATAGGGAGAATGCAGCATGAGCATCAGGACTGAAAGTTAAGTGAAATCAACCATAATTAAGAAAATATATCATTAAGAAAATCAATCTATAGCCTTTCATATCCTGAGCATAAATCGAACCATACACATACCAAAAACATACTATTGCATACATGTTGATTGTTAATGACCGTAATATGAGAGAGTGATCAAATATGAGAGAGTAGAATTTTAACAAATCGCAAAATATCACTGGATAAAAAGGCTTTTAGAGATTTTCAATCAAATATAATTGACATGCATAAAGGTGTGCCAAGTAAAACAAAATCCATTAACGTAATGAAATATCTTAGTGTGAAATAAAAATATTCAAATTAAGATACAAAAATCTGGAAACACAAGTAGTATGTTATATGGTAAGATCTTCAAACAAGCATGAGCAGTAGCCCTCCTTCGAGCACCATGATGAAGCACCTATCAAAATCTACATAAACTCTAAAACCTCAAACATGGGTTATTTACATACAAATCCATCAAAATGCTCCTATGAAATAACATGTAAATGCTTCAGAATGCAACAAATGACAAAAGAGATCAAACAGACATTTCTAAATCATAAAAAATACCTATTCCATATTGGATTGGTGTAAAATGTGCCAATGACCCTTTCCCAATCCTTACTAAAACTCAAATGATGAAATGCAATGGTGAAGAGAAAAATTAGTTCTCAATTTAAGAGAGTAACTTTGCATGATAGTGTAGATGATTTGATGAAGAATCAACCCTTTATTTATAGATTTTCAAATTGGAAGACAACTCAAAATAGAGCAATGTGGGATAATGATTTGGCCAATGAGATGAATCCACTTGTCACATTATGATAGGTTGAGGAAAGTGCAAGTTTTGGCCAATGTGCCAAAGAGGGGGAGATTCAAATTTGAAATTGTGAATTAAATGTTGAGGGGACACGAAAGAGAGAATTTATTGCAATGTTGGAAGGGACAAGTCAACTTGTCTTCATTTTCAAACATGAGAGAATATTCCATTTTTATGCCAAGTTGAAAGAAAATGATGAATTTATAAATGAATTAAAATGATTTATTGGTGCAATTGGGAAAACCTAGAGGATGTGATGGGTGGTTAGATTAGGTTAATTAGGATTAGATTAGATTAGGTGATGATTAGTTGATTTTGACCCACTTGACTTGAATATTTTGATTTATTTAAATCAAGAGGGAGAAATATGACTTTTGAGACTTAATTAAATAAAGTTTGGTTTATTTAATTAAAAGGTTGATGTGAGACTTTGATTTATTTAATTTAAATGAATAACCTTAGGAATGAATTAAATAGTCCTGATGAATATGAACTAAGTGCCTAATGCTAATTTCACATGTCTACAATTCCTAACAAAATGCACTTGATTATGTCAATGATGAACAACTTCAAGTTGAACGGTTGCTTGCAATTGGCCAACAGGTAATGTTGACAACAAATCTTTGGGTGGCAGCTGGCTTGGTGAATGGATCCTTGGGTTTGGTGAAGGCTATTGTATATGCCATCAGTGCTAAACTACCCCAACTACTTGAATATGTTATTGTTGACTTCTAGAACTACATTGGACCATCATTGGTGTTAGCTCCAAAAAATGTAGGTTTGAACCGCGAAAGGTTGCCAAGCTTTCACAACATTTTTAGGGTAACAGAACAAAGTTTGAAACAATTAAACCTTCTACTCTCTAGGTGCTGCTAGACCTAGGCGGGTGTACCTATAACAAATGAAGCAAACTTGACTATTGATCTTCTCTTCATGCCATGATTTGTCCACGATGGCAGATTGGAATGGACAAAATAAAATGAATTTATTGTATATTGTATACTAAAATGAAGACTAAACCCTAATATACTCAATCAACAGATGTAAAAAGTATGAATGAAACTAAATGATGGAAATGGTGAGACCAGTGCCTTATATAATATACGAAGTCAAATGAAATCTTAAAAAACTGACTTATTTATGGAGAAAACTCAAATTGTTTGGCATATGTTTTGTTTATAACTTGTATAAACATGCAAGAATGTGATTACTAAGCTCTTCTTAATGATCTAGATGAATTTCCTTGATTACTGTGATCAACAAAAAGGATTTAATCTTTTCTTGAAAGAACCAATCAATCAACCACATAGATACAGCAAATGTGCACTGATAAACTAATTATAAACTTGTTATATAAATTTAAACAACCAGAAAGCATCAATCTTGGAGACAACTTTAGTAATACTTTCAATAAATTCAACAGACAATTGACACCAGAAATGAACTGCCACATCAACTGATTTTCATAAATATCTCCATTTTGAAATCATGCATCATAGTCTCTGATCTGAGAATTTTATTCTATTGTATCCATTTATAATCTACTTATTCTAATCTCTAATCTAATCTCATAATTTATTTTTACAATTAAGAATGAATATTTATACATCTGCATCTAAAGAGACACATCGCTTCACATTCGCATGTCGGCCAACAGTCCTCGGGCTTTTGCAAAACAGTCACCAAGATATCCTTATAGTCTAACCAAGATATAATGTCATATTAATAGTCATCCTTGGTTCTTTTCTGTTTTGTTCTGACCCTTTGTTATCGGTGAAACATCTCATAGGCTATACTTTGTCTTACCGGGATGTGTCCTTTTGTCTCATTTGCTTCGCTGTGACCTTATGATATCGGGGAGACGCTTCACGGATTATACTTCGTTTCACTAAAGTCATCATGACACATTCTTGTCGCCGTGACAATACCACTCTCACACCTACAAAATCCTTTTGTGTTTTATCGGTGAGACCTAATGCACTCGCCAAGACCTCTCTCTGATGCACATGAGTCTTACCAAGATGTTTGTTTTGTTACCGGTCGGTAGGACACTAACCATTCAGTGAGACCACATACCAAATACAAAAATCCTGTCGATACATCATTCAATGCCAGTCGGTGAGATAATAAGAGTTCGCCAAGACTTCACGTCAAAAATCATTTAGTCTGACCGATATGTTCATTTTGTTGTCGGTTGGCAAGACAATAAGATTTCGCAAAGACCTCAGTCCAACGACAATTAGCCCAACCGATACATCTTTTGTTCGCTTAGTCGGTAAGAAATGATACACTCAGTAAGACTTCACCCCGAAATGCTTTGGCTTGGCCGAAATGAAACCATGCGCGCCAATCGGTAAGACATATACAGTTTCGCTATGACCTCATTCTGATATCATTTAGTCTTACTGATAGGGATCCCTCTGTCACCGAAATGATGAAAATATCCTGCTGATAGGTGCATGCATAAGATTTTTGATCATTGTGACACTAGAGAAGTCCTACCGATAGGCTACAATAGTTGTAAAAATGCATTATGAGCCAAGGAAAACTTGATATCCTCATGCTGATAGGAACTGTAATGTGAATTACTCAAGACTTGATGGATCTTATGAGACAAATATGGGAAAAATAGGAAAGTATGCTCATGATAGGACTTATTTGGAAACTTATGAGTATGAACAATATGTAAAATCATCATATTTTTACAATTCCAACAGTGGCTCTATTTGGGGATGAATGATTGTGAGATCATTGCAAGGATCTAGATCTTTGGGTGAGCAGAGCAAACACAAGATGATGATTCAATGAGCAAAATGGAAATGGACATGGAAATGGAAATGGAGATGAACAAAACCCTAAACTACTGTGCATGGAAAAGAATTTTAAGAGGATCATCGAGAGTTTTCCATGCACTAGCAACCCTTAATCCTCTATGTTGCTTCACCAGTTTTGAACTGCAATGGTCTGAAATTCAACCCATAAACGATGGCTTAAGGCCATCCAAAAGAAAGGCACAGACTTTCCTCTATCAAACACCTGGTTTTGCCTTGAGTTCATCAGATTCTTCTTGAAGATGTTCATGCAATCTTCCCTATCATTGTTGTCAAAAGTTCTTAGAGAATCATCATGCTTAGCTTGGCCCAAATTCTCTACACCATTCTGCAGTTTAAATTCTTCATCATCATGGGACAAACCTCTATTAACTACAACATACAAAGTACATGCATATGCAATGCAAAATTCCTCATTATCTTTCTCACTGTTATGTATTATGAAACACTCTCCCAACAGTATTGAAAATTCACCATCAAGGTGCTTCTCTTGAGAAACAAAAAATTATGTCATATCAATGTTGTCTGAAACAAACAAACCTAAAACCTTTTGCACCTCTTCGATCTCAACACTTGGAGACAATACTGGATTCTGACTCATATCTTCAATATAGTGCATATATGAACCAATCAATGTTGGACCTCTATCATCCTTGGTATGCAAATAAATGTCCTCTCCACATGAGTTAGAAATTTCAAAATCACATACCTCATCTTGAATGGACACAGATATTTTATCAACTTCAAAGGTTTCTCCATTATTTTGAGAAATGTACAGGGAGTCATTTGAATCATTGCACAAAGAATTTTCACTATCAAAACAAATGTAAGCTGGACACAAAACTTCAGAATCACCCTTATGTACATATCTTTGATATTCAAGAGTTAGCCAATCTGAAATTTTCTCACTGCTTAGTGAACAAGTCTCAACATTTTCATCACTACAGTTATATTCTTCACTTTTGTCATCATCGAAAACAGGTCCAAGATCATCAGAAAGTGAAAAATTAGAAGCATTACCAGCGTAGTCATTTATTCCGTCATTTTTCTTGTCTGAAATTATCTCCTTTTTACCATAAAGTGGATTTGAAAATACCTGAAATTCATTCTTGGGCATAGCCTTGCAAAATATCATCTGATCCTCTTTTAACACTTCATCATACAATGGGTTTGAAAAGGTTTGGGAACCATTTTTAGATGTACAAACCTCTTCTTCATCAAATGTGTCTTCATGGCTTTCAATTGCAGTAGGACGTATTATATACTCACTATCAAATGAACTCACATTGTCCATTGCCTCTTCCTCTTGATCACCACAAGAACTGCCAGAATAACCCTGTTGCAAATAAAAATCCACAGGTTCCTCTTCACAATTTGAATATTCACTAGATCCCTCATAACACACGCTTTTTTCCCTGTCACAATCTATTATGCAAGAGAGATCACTTGTACCTTCATCTTCATCATGCAAGCAATCATATGAGTCATTATGACTTGCACATGTCTCATCTTCTATTGGTTGCATTTTTTGATCATGTCTCCATCTCCACCAATTATTTTACCATTGTCTTCATACTTTTTTCTATCTACAATATCAGACCATTCAACCAAGTGATCAAGAGAAACTGGTATCCATGATTTAGGCCAATAAATTGGGTTTGGCTCATACACCTTCATGAACTGTTGAATGATCTCAGACCTGCTAGGTGGGAATTTAATAGGTATTTTCCTACAAATATCAATCATTCTGTAGAGCAAAGAGTACCCAGATTCTCCACTATATCTCCTTATGCCAAGAAAGGCATCCAAAATATTTTTGAAATATTCATCATCTTTAGATTGTTGGTTTTGATACATACCTTGTTGTAGATTCTGACTGACATATCCAAGTGGGCTAGAGTTACATTGCACTTGACATTGATCACATTGACATTCTTGATAACTTGCCAATCTTTGTCTAGGAGGGACTGGATAAGCATTTACTTGCTTTGACGGTTGTGGAGAATAAGTGTTCTGATGTGCATGATATGCACTACCTCCATTGTAGAAATTTCTAATTGTATCATGAGGCACTTGAGGGGCCCAATACCTACTTGCATTTGTGTATTCATCCCCATTGTAAAATTCTGCTAATTGTAATGGTTGTTGGTCCAATTGCAGCTTTTTCTTTTTCAATTCTTCAATTCCTCTTATCAATTGCTGCTTCTCAAAATATTCTTTTGTTCCATACACAAATTCCATTCTTCATCAAGTTTTTTCCAGAGTCGCCACCTAATTTTCCAAAAGTAGGAAAATGATTCTTTTTTATCTTCTCCCCAGTAGAATCACTTTTTCTAGAACTTTTCAAATTATAAATCTTTCTTCAATGACTCTATATGATGGTCTTCAATTGGATATTTTGATGTTTGTCCCCAGCAAAGTCACCAATTTGTTAGTTGTGTGACTTGGATGGGGAGCTGCAAACTACACAATTATGAATCTTTATTTGAAGACCTGATTTAAAAATTTGTATGACTCTATAAGGCAAGGCTGCCTACCACCATATTTTCTCAAGTTATTCCCCAGCAGAGTCACCAATTTGTTAGCTCTCAAAAACGCAGGCAAGGATACCTCAAGAGGTTTCCAATCTCTTGGTACGTTTTAGGGTAACAGAACAAGGTTTGAAACAATTAAACCTTCTACTCTCCAGATGCTGCTAGACCTAGGTGGGTGTACCTATAGCAAATGAAGCAAACTTGACTATTGATATTCTCTTCATGCCATGATCTGTCCACGATGGCATATTGGAATGGACAAAATAAAATGAATTTGGTGTATATTGTATACTAAAATGAAGACTAAGCCCTAATATGCTCAATCAACAAATGTAAAAAGTATGAATGAAACTAAATGATCGAAATGGTGAGACCAGTGTCTTATATAGTATATGAAGTCAAATGAAATCTTAAACAACTGACTTATTTATGGAGAAAACTCAAATTGTTTGGCATATGTTTTGTTTATTACTTGTATAAACATGCAAGACTCTGATTACTAAGCTCTTCTTAATGATCCATATGAATTTCCCTGATTACTGTGATCAACCAAAAGGATTTAATCTTTGCTTGAAAGAACCAATCAATCAACCACATAGATACATCAAATGTGCACTGATAAACTGATTATAAACTTGTTATATCAATTTAAACAACCAGAAAGCATCAATCTTGGAGACAACTTTAGTAATACTTTCAATAAATTCAATAGACAATTGACACCAGAAATGAACTGCCACATCAACTAATTTTCATAAATATCTCCATTTTGAAATCATGCATCATAGTCTCTGATCTGAGAATTTTATTCTAATGTATCCATTTATAATCTACTTATTCTAATCTCTAATCTAATCTCATAATTTATTTTTACAATTAAGAATGAATATTTATACATCTGCATCTGAAGAGACACATCACTTCACATTCGCATGTCGGCCAACAGTACTCGGGCTTTTGTAGAATAGTCACCAAGATATCCTTATAGTCTCACCGAGATATAATGTCATATTGATAGTTATCCTTGGTTCTTTTTTGTTTCGTTGTGGCCCTTTGTTATCAGTGAAACATCTCATAGGCTATACTTTGTCTTACTGGGATGTGTCCTTTTGTCTCATTTGCTTCGCTGTGACCTTATGATATCGGCGAGATGCTTCACAGATTATAATTTGTTTCATCAAAAGTCATCATGACACATTCTTGTTTCCGTGACAATACCACTCTCACACCTACAGAATCCTTTTGTGTTTTGTCGGTGAGACCTAATGCACTCACCAAGACCTCTCTCCGATGCACATGAGTCTTACCAAGATGTTCGTTTTGTTACCGTTCGATAAGACACTAACCATTCGGTGAGACCACATACTGAATACAAAACTCCTGCCAATACATCATTCAATGCCAGTCGGTGAGATAATAAGAGTTCACCGAGATTTCACACCGAAAATCATTTAGTCTTACCGATATGTTCATTTTGTTGTCAGTCAGCAAGACAATAAGATTTCGCCAAGACCTCAGTCCGATGACAATTAGCCCAACCGATACATCTTTTGTTCACTTAGTCGGTAAGACACAATACACTCGGTAAGACTTCACCCCGAAATCCTTTGGCTTGGCCGAAATGAAACCACGGGTGCCAATCAGTAAGACATATACAGTTCCACTATGACCTCATTTCGATATCGTTTAGTCTTACTGTTAGGGATCCCTCTGTCACTGAAATAATGAAAATATCCTGCCAATAGGTGCATGCATAAGATTTCTGATCGCTGTGACACTAGAGAAGTCCTGCCGATAGGCTACAATAGTTGTAAAAATGCATTATGAGCTAGGGAAAACTTGATATCCTCATGCTAATAGGAACTGTAATCTGAATTACTCAAGACTTGATGGATCTTATGAGACAAATATGGCAAAAATAGGAAAGTATGCTCATGGTAGGACTTATTTGGAAACTTATGAGTATGAACAATATGTAAAATCATCATATTTTTACAGTTCCAACAATGGGATCAAGAGAATCCAAGATTCATCCCCATTATCCCAATCACATGAGGCAGTCGAAGACAGCTACCATTGATAATGGCCTAGGCTATCACAATCCATAAATCTCAAGGCTTAACACTAGAGAAAGCTACAATAGATATTGGAACTAAAGAAATGCAAGGACTAACATTCACAACTCTCTCTCATGTTAAATCACTAGAAGACATACGCATAGATCCACCTTTCTCTTTTGATAGATATTCTAGGTTGCACTCTAACAAATATAATGCACTTTGAATCAAAGAAGATTAACATCTCCAACAATTTTTTGCACTGCCACCATCATGAAATATTTTTGATCTCCACGATACCTACGCCACTTCTGCTGTTCCTCTTTGTCTCAATTCTTATATAAGACCCTTCATTCTCAGCGCTGTTCAACTTCCCCAGCATTTCGAAAGATTAACTTATATAGACATTAGTACAAGTTGCTCCTATTCAACTGTTGCTTTCTCTTTCCCCTTCTTCTAGGTAGCAAGAAGCATCCATTATCTAAATTTCAACTTGCTCTCAATTCCTTCTTGTGCTTGTCTGGATTCATCCCACCTCTATAGCTATGGAACTTGAATTTTTTCTTTCTATCACTTTAAAATTCTAACAAATTTAGATTGGGAAAATTTCCAGGTGTCACTGTAGAGGTTTATAATTGTTAATACATTTATGCTCGCAAGTGCCCTCTATTGTTTGAATTGAAATTATATTGTATTTCTATACAAGGTAAGGTTGTATCCCATTCTTTCCATCAATTCTTTTCTAATTGCATTCAAAGTTCTTTGTGACAAATGTTGCAAGTCTATATATTCTTCTAACAAGATAATAGTGATCTTAGGTTAATAACATTGGCAAGTTGTAGAAGACAATTATATTCAATTGTCCACATATTGTGTGCTACACTTTGCAAAAGGTATACATGTATCTTTTTTATAGCATGTATTTTATTCAACATATATTAGATATTATTCTTTACAAATATATTGTATTTCTATACAAGGTAAGGTTGTATCCCATTCTTTCCATCTATTCTTTTCTAATTACATTCAAAGTTCTTTGTGACAAATGTTGCAAGTCTATATATTCTTCTACAAGATAATAGTTATCTTAGGTTAATAACATTTTCAGGTTGTAGAAGATAATTATATTCAATTGTCCACATATTGTGTGCTACACTTTGTAAAAGGTATACTTGCATCCTTTTTATAACATGTATTTTATTCAACATATATTATATATTATTCTTTACAAATTATACAACTCTTTATACTTCCCTATCTAAATACTTTGTTGTGATGATACATGTTTGTTGTGCTAAACTTCTAATCTCCCTTGTTCCAAATGATATTCCCTTGACAACATTTTACATTCCCAATACATGCACTGATGTATAGTTTAAATTCCTAGAGAAAAAACTACTCTGCTTAGAGGTTTGGTCATAATCCATGACGCTTGATTCCATAATGTGGAAGGGTGCAAATGAGGCCTACCTGACTCTCTCAATCTTCCATTTCATTGCCTGCACAAGGTATGCCTAAATTTTATTTTCTTCTACTCTTCTACTCCACCTTCATTGCATACAATTTGTTATGGATTTTGTAAGTTTTCACATTTTCTGATTGATTTTTTGTCTACCAATCGTATGTGTTTAGTGTACTAAATTTTTAATTATTCTTTCATGTTTGCAACCATACTCTACGCAAATGATCATCATATTAGTAGCTTTTGATGCCTTCAGAGCTTGCATTAAGTAAGTAGCAGCCTAGACATTGATTTCACCATTTATCCCAATGGTGAGCAATTTTTTTTCCTTGCTTGGGGGTTTGGTGAGAGTGCATGATGCTCGATGACCCAATATGGTAGGGTGGACATCAGGTGTTGCTTTCTTATATTGACCATCCATTCTGTGACATACACGGTTAGGTATGTATAAGTTTTGTTTACTTCATTCCTTGCATTGCAACTTCATAACAAATTGTATGTTATATAATAATCAACTTTCATATCTCTTGCTTTACATATTGTCTATCAATTAGAGATGACCACTGCACTAATATTTTCCCTTTGCTCTTATTCTTTCAGATGATACTCAAGCAATAATGTGGATTCCAATTATTTAATTTACACTCATTACTAGCCAAAATTTTCCTTCTATCATTGATCAAATTGGCAGGGTGCACACCAGTTGTTGTTTCCTTCCGTGGCTATAGGAATGTACCACATGCCCAAGTATGCTTAAATTTTACTTATTTCAAAGTTTGCATTGCATGTGTGTTGTATATCTTCTAGTGTACATTATAGAGGTCAAGATAAAAATTTCTTATTTACATATTTTGTCTTTAATTCAGATTTTCACCATAGTACATTCAATTTTTTTTGTATTTTACTTTATATATTTTATGTACACACCTATTTATTTATGACATAATATTCAATTGGAAGTCATATATTACAACCTATGGTTGTGAATGGAGTAAAATAGTTAATGTTAATCCACTTTGTCTATGAGTCCATTGGGCATTGCTTTCGATGGGGTGCTCTTCAAAACAGTGTGTCCTTCCACTTTTCAAAGCCATACTGTTCACATAAGATTAGAAAAATTACTGGTTATTGTTCTCTATCATAGCCTAGATTCATTTATTTTGTGTAGGGTTCCCTTGTGCACGCTATGTTATTTCAATTTAGAGCTTGTGTTAAGTAAGCATCAGCCTAGACATTGCTTCCACCATTGATGCCAATGGTCGGTATTCTATTTTTCCTTGCTTGGGGGTTTGGTGAGAGGGCATGACACTCCATGACCCAATATGGTAGGGTGGACATCAGGTGTGCTTTCTTATGTTGATAGTCCATTCAACAGCATACACTAGGTAAATTCTATGTTATAAAATAATCAACTTTCACATCTTTTTGTTTACATTTTGTGTATGAATTGGAGATGGCCACTGCACTAATATATACACTTTTCCTTTCCCTTGTTTTTGTAGATCATACTAGAGCCGTAATGAGGATTCCAATGATTTCATTTTTACTTGTTACTAGCCAAAACATTCCTTCTATCATTCATCAAAGGGGTAGAGTGCAGACCACCCCTCCTTTTTTTTCCCGCTTGCTGCAATCTAACACATGCACAAGTATGGTTAAATTTTATTTATATCATATGTTGCATTACATGTCTATTGTATATTGTGTAGTATACATTATACAAGTCTTTAAATCTACTGATTTACATATTCTGTCTCAAATTCATACCTTCACCAGACTAAGATTTACTTTTTTTTGTTATTTTCCCAGCCCATACTCCAGCTATGATGGTGATGTTGATTAACTAATTGCAAAATTAGTTGCAATAGTGAAATGGAAACTATATCCCACTATACTCAATGTTGATTGTGATAATCAAAGTTCATACTAGCCTTGATCATACTCGTTAAGACTGTATATGCATGCTCGACAGTTTCGTGACAGTCCATGACTCTCCATTGCCCGATATGGAAGGCTGGTAAAGACAACTTATCTTGTTGTATTTTATTTTATATATTTAATGTAGACATTTGTATATTTCTGACGTAAGATACAAATAGAATTCATAATTTACTGGTTATTGTTATCTATTTTAGCCTACATTTGTTTATATTGTTGTATTCTATAGAAGGTGTAAGAATTAAATCGTCCAGATTATGGAGTTTTTGTCAATTGTTAGTGTGTATCTCAGCCTCTATTGTGTGCTTCTGCATCCGACTGGCTGTTGAAACCAATCTTGTTTGATTTATGGCTTGAATTTTTTGAATTATGGCTTCCATTTTCAAATTATAGTTGCAACATAATAAAATACTTTATGCTATTTATACCATGTTCTGTTACATTAGGTATTATTCACTTTTTCTTTCCGCGGTATTGCATCCTACATTGTTCCTCTTCTTTGCAACTCCCAATGCCAACTCTCTAGCCTCCCACCCTCATTGCCTGCATCTCCCATCCCTTCGCTATACATCACTGCCTATCAGCTCATCGTTGCATGTTTCTACATAGAACTGCTAGTATGAAAGCGTGTGCGGGAATACGAGTTAATGATAAAAATAATAAACATTCAATAATTATATTACTGCTCTAATAAATTTCTTAAAATATATATTATCAAAGGTATAAAGTCTTAATAGTAAAAATAGCATATTTATAAATATATATTATTTTTAAATATTCTTAATGTATTAATAAATTTATAAATGAATATGTTTTATGATATTATTATTCATTTTCAAAGATTAGTTCTGATTTTAAATATTTCATTTATTACTTTTTCTTTTTTTTATATGTAAGTACAAAATTCACCCAAGTCATTTTTCATATCATAGATTTGATCCTTCAATTTTTAAAATTCAAAATTGAAATTTAGATCTTGCTAACCTCTTCAACAACCCTTTTACTCGCTATTGTGAGCCAACTATATATGTGTGTGTTGCTATGTGTGTTATGTTATAATTTTTAAGACATTTTATTATTATTTGAAATCACAAGGATAACTAGAAATGATTGAAGATAATTTATGAGAATTTGTTTGATCAAAGAATGACATCATTGTGATTAATATTACTTAGCTTCAAATAGAATTAATCATAATGTCGTGAAACAAATTCACGGGGATCATAAGGAATCCCAGAGCTCTAAGTTAATGAATATTTTGAAAAGCCTTTGGGATGGCAAGATATTTGATTTTGGAGTTAATATGCAGGTCATCAGTTATTTCAGCATTAGGAATTGGAATGAAGAAAGATCCTCCATTGAAGCTTCCCCATCATCCTTGTGTCTGCCATCTTCACTTGATTTATTTAAATCATCTTCATGGAGAATCTCTTTCTGTTCAAATCTCTTTTGTTCTGTGTGTTGATTTAAATAACAGCAGAAAAGCAAAAGGAAAGATTGCAGAAAATAAAATAGACGAAAAAAACACACACAGACAAGAACACAAATTTTATAGTGGTTCGTCAAATGACTACATCCACTTTAACAGCAGGGGATACTCTTTATTAATCACTGGTTTTTACAAAGTACATACATAGCCAGCAACGGCCGCAGCAATATAAGCCAATGCAACCAATACAATTCCTACCACCGTTCCAAGAAGACCAGCAGGCAACGGTTACAAGATACCTTGGTTACAAAGCAAGGCAGCAGATAAGAGCGGTTACAAGTCAGCAGCCGTTGCCCAAGATTGGGCTTCACACACTTACCCAACACTGTGACATGATCTTCAAAAGCTACAGAAAGTGAATTTACGTATCTATCTAATATAGGTTTTCCCTATTATAGTTGAATCTGTAACCAACTGAGATCCATAAAATGATTGAAAATCATCAGTCTTCAGCTGGGAAATCAATTTCCTCTCTGGATGAATCTTCTGAAATTGATTCAATTGACAACCTGTCATAGCTGCAACACTTGAATACAATAGAGTGTGGAGGTTTAAATAACCTCCCTGATTCCAATGGTATAACCTGCCACAGCTGCAGCACTTGAACATAGAAGGGTGTAAAAGTTCAAATAACCTCCCTGATTCTATTGGCAACCTGTCACAGTTGCAACACTTGAACATAGAAGACTGTAGAGGTTTAAAAAAAACCTTCCTGATTCCATTGGCAACCTGTCACATCTGCAGTACTTGAAAGTAGAAAGTTGTAGAGGTTTAAATAACCTCCCTGATTCCATTGTCAACCTGTCACAGCTGTAGCACTTGAACATAATAGGAAGTTTCAAAGGTTTAAATAACCTCCTTGATTCTATTGACAATCTATTGCAGCTGCAGCACTTGAAAATAAAATATTGTAATGCTTTAGATAACCTCCTTGATTCCATTGGCAACCTGTCACAGCTGCAACCTTGAACGTAGAAGGGTGTGTATGTTTAAATAACCTTCCTGACTCCATTGACAAACTATCACAGCTGCAGCACTTGAACATTGTGAGGTGTATAGATTTAAATAAGCTCCCTGATTCCATTGGCAACCTCGCACAGCTGCAGCACTTGAACATAGAAGGGTGTAAAAGTTAAAATACCCTCCCTGATTCTATTGGCAACCTGTCACAGTTGCAACACTTCAACATAGAAGACTGTGGAGGTTTAAAAAAACCTTCCCGATTCCATTGGCAACCTGTCACATCTGCAGTACTTGAAAATAGAAAGTTGTAGAGGTTTAAATAACCTCCCTGATTCCATTGTCAACCTGTCACAGCTGTAGCACTTGAACATAATAGGAAGTTTCAAAGGTTTAAATAACCTCCTTGATTCTATTGACAATCTATTGCAGCTGCATCACTTGAAATTAAAATATTGCAATGGTTTAAATAACCTCCTTGATTCCATTGGCAACCTGTCACAGCTGCAACCTTGAACGTAGAAAGGTGTGTATGTTTGAATAACCTTGCTGACTCCATTGGCAAACTGTCACAGCTGCAGCACTTGAACATTGTAAGGTGTATAGATTTAAATAAGCTCCCTGATTCCTTTGGCAACTTGTCACAGCTGCAGCACTTGAACATAGGAGGATGTAAAAGATTAAATAACCTCCCTAATTCTATTGGCAACCTGTCACAGTTACAGCACTTGAACATAGAAGACTGTAGAGGTTTAAAACTTTAAATAACCTTCCTGATTCCATTGACAATCTGTCACATTTGCAGCAATTGAAAGAGGGAAAGTTGTAGAGGTTTAAATAACCTCCCTGATTCCATTGTCAACCTGTCACAGCTGCAATACTTGAACATAATAGGAACTTTTAAAGGTTTAAATAACCTCCTTGATTCTGTTGACAATCTATCACAACTGTAGCACTTGAAAATAAAATATTGTCACAGTTTAAATAACCTCCTTGATTCCATTAGCAACCTGTCATAGCTGCAACACTTGAACATAGAAGGGTGTGGATGTTTAAATAGCCTCACCGATTCCATTGGCAACCTGTCACAGCTGCAGCACTTGAGCATGGTAGGGTCTATAGACATAAATAACATCCCTCATTCCATTGGCAACCAGATGCAGCATTTGAACATACAAGGGTGTAAAAGTTTAAATAACCGCCCTGATTCTATTGGAAAATCTGTCACAGCTACAACACTTGAACACAGAAATCTGCATAGGTTTAAATAACCTTTCTGGTTCCATTGACAACTTGTCACATCTGCAGCACTTGAAAACAGAAAGTTGTGGAGGTTTAAATAACCAACGTAATTCCATTGTCAAACTGTCATAGCTGCAGAACTTGAACATAATAGGAAATTTTAAAGCTTTAAATAACCTCCTTGATTCTATTGACAATCTATCGCATCTGCAGCACTTAGAAAATAAAACATTGTCATGGTTTTTATAACCTTCTTGATTCCATTGGCAACATGTCACAGCTGCAACACTTGAACATAGAAGGATGTGGACGTTTAAATAACCTCGCTGATTCTATTGGCATCCTGTCACAGCTGCAGCACTTGAACATGGTAGGGTGTATAGATTTAAATAACCTCCCTGATTCCATTGGTAACCTGTCAGAGCTGCAGCACTTGAACATAGAAGGGTGTCAATGTTTGAATAACCTTCCTGATTCTATTGGCAACCTGTCACAACTGCAACACTTGAACATAGAAGACTGTAGAGGTTTAAATAGCCTTCCTGATTCCATTGGCAACCTGTCACATATGCAGCACTTGAAAATAGACAGTTATAGAGGTTTAAATAATCTCTCATTCCATTGTCAACCTGTCACAGCTGCAGCACTTGAACATAATATCTTTGATTCTATTGACAATCTATCACACTTGCAGCACTTTGAAAATAAAATATTGTCATGGTTTGAATAACCTCATTGATTCCATTGGCAACCGGTCATAGCTGCAACACTTGAATATAGAAGGGTGTGGACATTTAAATAACCACCCTGATTCCATTGGCAACCTCTCACAACTGTAGCACTTGAACATAATAGGAAGTTTTTAAAGGTTTAAATAACCTCCATGATTCTATTGCACCTACAGCACTTGAAAATAAAATATTTTCATGGTTTAAATAACCTCTTTGATTCCATTGGCAACCTGCCATATCTGCAACACTTGAACATAGAAGGGTGTGGACATTTAAATAACCTCCCTGATTCCATTGGCAACCTCTCAGCTGCAGCACTTGAACATGGTAGGGTGTATAGATTTAAATAACCTCCTTGATTCCATTGGTAACCTGTTACAGCTACCTGTCAGCTGCAGCACTTGAACATGGTAGGGTGTATAGATTTAAATAACCTCCCTGATCCCATTGGTAACCTGTTACAGCTGCAGCACTTGAACATAGAAGGGTGTGGATGTTTAAATAACCTCCCTGATTCCTTTGGCAACCTGTCACAGCTGCAGCACTTGAACATAAGATGGTGTGAAGATTTAAATAACCTCCATGATTCAATTGGCAACCTGTCACAACTGAAACACTTGAAAATAGAAAGTTGTAGAGGTTTAAATAACCTCGCTGATTACATTGTACTGTCACACCTGCAGCGCCAATAAGTGTTTTCAGAAATTACTGTGGTGGAGACTGGAAAACTTTGAAAACTATCTCAATCATCATCTTCTAAATTCTCCAGACCGTCATCAGATTTTACCATATGGGAGTTGGACAAGACTGTGAAGGCATATCTATTTTAATTGCTGATGACTGCACAGCCAGTTTTGGAGTAGGCAATGGAACAGGCAGAATATTTGCCACACTTAAGGCGGTCTTATCCTGTACAGGAAGACCAAAGAACAACTATTAGATGCAGCTTCTGGCTACTAACGTAATGCTCAGTATATATATGAACTTATGGTATTTGCTTGCAACATAAAGTATAATTAGAAAAAACATTTGGTTCATGGTCTACAAGTCTAAAAATTATCATACAATTTCTGTATGCTTCTATAATTTAGAATTAGCTCTTTCAAACTTGAATTGCTCACTGATATTCAAAAGAAAAATGAAAAAACAAGGCAAATGCCAATTTAGCTAAAAATAAATTGAACTGATATTTTGTAGCATATCCTCTTCAATATTAAATTGAATAGGACAGCGAGCATTAATTCATTAAAGAAAATTGAGGACATCTTGTTGGATTCACTGGCTTCTAATAAAGTGTATAGAAGGAGAAACTTTCACCAAAAAGTGAAGGTAGCTCATTTGTATATCTCAATTATAAATCTGAAAAAGAAATGCATCGGTTCGTCAATACCTGTGTCAGAATTTGTATAAGAGAGAAAACATCAGAAGCATGCTCTCCCATGTGCGGTTGTTACTCTTCGGACTCTCCTCAATGGCTCTTTGTAAAATCTTTCTCAATGCATGCAATCCAACCATCTGAACCTGAAAAAAATAAAATACACTAATCCCTGCCAACTTTTGAATTTAAAATACACTAATCCTTGCAATCCAGCCATCTTCTAAAAATGCAGAGCAATCCAAAACATACCTGCACATTCGAATCTCCAAATCTTATTTTTGGTGTTGCGTTCATCTGCAGAATACTTCACAATTAGAAATGATCTTTTTTGAATCAACGTTGATATGCAGATTAACAATTAGAAATGATCATTTTTGAAATGATTGTCCTCTTTCTGATGATAGATCATTGAGTGGGATTTGAAACGTTGATTCAAAAAAACATATACAATTTAATTCAGAAGCATACATTTTATTCTTCATGAACTGTAGAAAAATATACCTAATTGTCAAACTTATTATTATTCCAGCAAGAGAGTTAACTTCTCAAAGAGGTCCTCAGACGCTTCCCTGGCTTCTTAACCATGAATTCTTTCAAAGAACTGTTAGACAATCTTGTGGAATGGTTTGCCCCAAAGATCCTCAGAGAGTTTCTATTATATCCAAGCGAAATTCATCTTTACCTACAAAAAGTAAAAGAAAAAACATGTAAGTAAAAGTAACTAGAAAGAAAAAAATATTCCATCACAATGTCTGGTTAGGGATAGATAACCATTTAACCATAGAACTGATACTTTCCAATAGATTACAAGATTAATATCCAGGAATTCATATCTATTACAGACCAATAGAGTCACAATGTCTCTCATAAATGCATCAACCATGGAGATAGGTCCTATTGGACATAGAACTTGCAAGGAACAGGGTTGATGCCAAATGTGTCTGCTTCTGTGGAGCAGAGTAAGCAGGTCAAGCTTAAAACGAGGTCATGCAATTCTTTGTTCAAAGCATAGCATCTACATAATCATTCAGTTCCCAAGCATATGAGTGCATTTGATCAAAGAAACAGATTAGCTCTAAGAGATAAGAAAAAACATGTAGGTAAAGGTAACCAGAAAGAAAAAAATATTCCATCATAATATTTGTTTAGAAATAGATAACCATTTAACCATATTAATATCCAGGAATTCATATCACTTATAGAAGTCTATAATAACTTGGCAACATGCATCCATTAGCTGGTAAAATAAGACATTATTGCGTTGAAGACTTGGCTAAACTAAGTTCCAACTGATAGGTGATAACCTTTGAAGTATAAAGTTTCTAGCAACAAGATTCATTCAAGCAAATATTGTTTATAAGAAGAAATGTTACAAACCAATAGAGTTGCAATGTCTCCCAAAAATGGAGCAACCATGGAGATAGAAGGTCCCATTGGAGGTAGAACTTGCAGGAAACAGAGTTGATGTCACTTGTGTCTTCTTCTGTGGAGCAGAGTATGCAGGTCAAAGTTAAAACGAGGTCATGCAATTCTATATTCAAAGCATAACATCTACATAATCATTCAGTTCCAAAGTATATGTGTGCATTTTATCAAAGTAACAGAGTAATTTTTAGAGAGAAGCTTCTAAAAGGGGTTATCCTTCAAACCTCAAAGTCTTGCAGTCATTAGAGTGACAGACTAGCTATTTAAAAAAAGAAAGGAATAAGAAGGATTCAGATTTAATACAACAAATAAGGAAAACAGAAAACCTCAAAGCTTAGCTGACAAGAAAGTCTCCCAGCTATTCGTAATGTAGAAGCAATTAGAACACTGTATCTTGGAAAAACAGATTCATCACTGCAATAAAATTATTCAGTCAATGTCAAGATTCATCACTGCAATATCACTTGCAACCACACACTACAAAGTGACATACAGAAACAAGATTTTATTGAAACATTTGGATCATAATATACACCATTCAGTAAGATTCACCGTTTGGAAAAGAAAAATCATGAAGCACAACAAGTCAATATAAACCTAAGTAATATATACCTTCCAAATAATTTATGCATGCAGTGCATACACAGCTCAGTTATAGGAAGAGGAAACTTTTCATCCATGAAGTATTCATCCGCAGAAAATTCAGTAACCCATTTCATTTAAAATAAATCCAATTCAATTGAAGTTAAGCCATACCTAACGAATAGAATTATCTAAAAATGAAAAATACAACTTAAAAATTAAATATTGCATTTCAAGGCTTGCAAAATTGGGAAATATACTCCATCCAAACTGAGATTATCAACCAAGAAATAGAAATAGAAAACTAGATTGAATATGTTATTTGTGAATGATGAGTGTTAAATTAGAATGAAAATGAGTCGAAGTCTCATATAGTCAAATTAAAGCTTGAAATGAACCATAATAAATTAATGGGATTCATAATGCTAAGTATAATGTATGCCAATTTCTGTTAATTAAAAGGTCAAGTGTGGTATGAAGCCTTTAATAATGTCAAAAATAGTTTATAGTCTAGTTTGGGGACTTAATAGCAAGTCAGGTATGGGAACTGCGGTATTGTATGGAGCCTAAAAGGAAAGAAAGTCGAACGAGTTCCGACTTTTCTATGAAGGAAAAAGTATATTATATAATGTATTCTATTTTGTTTCGTATTATATACCTCCTTTCCACGAGGGAGCATTTGCATGGGTGTTATTTCACTGACCAACATTTGGTATGCGAGCAGTGATCACAAACATCAATCTTTCTATAACAGTTTTCGACTTTCTTAGTTTTTTCTTTTCAAATTAAATAGATCATTCAGTTACATAAAAGTAATGTATTAAGGATTTACTGGAGAATTTTTTTTAGAAAAATCTAATTTGAAAATATTTTTATTTATAATTAATTAATCAATGATTATAATACATTTGTAGAGATTAAACATTTAGAGAAGTATCATTAACAATATCTTTATAATAATTTTTCAAAACATAATAACATAAACAAAATTCACTATGAAACCTCTATCTTAAGCAACTAATAAATAAGGAGGCAATACTGAAAAACTATAACATTGTCATTGGGAAACCATGAGCCAAAACCACCGAAAATGTGGTCCCTGAATCCTTAACAAAAAATCCATGCCAAAATCCCAAGATGAGTCCACAAGTTAAAAATAATATACTCCTTCTACCTACCATAAGCTTATCATAAGCTACTCAACAAATTGGACAATCTATTTTGACTCCATTATCTCTTTTGAAATATGCCTTATGATGTCACCATACATTGGTCAACAAGTGTAACTTCCTCTTATAGCACTCTTATGTACATCATGTTCTCTTACATTTTTAATGTGGAAGGTTCAAATTTTCAAGGCCACAACTTTTACTTTGCAAAGCTGTTTAAGCCCAATTTTTTAAATTGTATATTTGGAAGAGACCCATGTCCTTGCAATCTTCTTGCCCTAGTTAAAGCACATTTCAATTTTTTTGGAGCCAAAATCGACCTCTAGAACCCTAAAATTTGTATTTTTTAATTACATATCTTAAAATTGTACCGTTTTATTTTTAACATTAGGATTATATTGAGATACCTTTCGTAAAATTCTCCCACTTATCAAACACCTTGCAAGAGCAAAGGGAATACCAACACTAAATATATTTTCTAGGGGCTATGAGGCCCATAGACTTATTACAAAACTTGGAACTTCTATATGTTTAATTGCTCCCACAATGCATCTATGGCATTCTACAAAGTACCAACTTTATTCAACATCACCATGTCATCCTCTACCATGTCATGAATAAATTGGTACTAGAAACCTTTGTGCTTTGTCCTTACATGAAAGGTCAAGTTCCTTGCCAAACATTTGGCACTTTAATGGTCATAAAGAATTTTGATAGCTCCCTAACTTAGCCCCATATCTAAAAATAATATCTTAACCCAAATGACCTTCCTACAAGAATTAGTAGCTTCTATGTACTCATGACCACAAGCTATCACTTACTCATCCAACTAATAGCACCACCAAATACATTAAACACACCCACTAGTGAATACTTTTATATCAACATATCATATTCAATCTAAATCCACAAATCCATGAATATCCACTTAGTGTTGGTCCCTTGTAGAATAAACATGATAAAAAATGGATTACTCAAAGGTACCAAGTACAAATATTTGAAGACCCTTTTAATTGCAACCCAATGATTTCATCCAAAATTAGGCATAAAATGACTTAAGACTCTCATTGCATGGGCAGTGTATAGTCTAGCATACTCCATAGCATACATCAAACTCTCAACTATATTGGCATACAAAACATGAGTCATATACTTCATCTTTGTGGGTGTTGTAGAATGCTACTTTCTTATTTCCCATTGAAATAAGAAAACTCAATGGTTTGTTGTCTTCTATGTTAACACAATATAACTTATAGAGTTCACGTACTTACTATGACCCAACCAAAGTATTTGTTCGCTCCATCTCTTCTAATCTCTATACCCAATTATATCTATTGGGCAACCCCAAGTCCTTGTCAAATTGTTATTAAAGTTGATATTTCAAATCTCAAATCATCTCCTTCCTGTTACCAAAAAACAACATATCATCGACATATAGTGTGGTAATAATGAATCATTTTCCATTCAGTTTATAATAATGTTAATGATCTAATTTGAATCTCAAAAAACCCAACTTAGTACATGAATTAGACTTTTGGTATCACATTTTAGGAGATTGTTTTGAGACCATATACAGATTTTTTCAATTTACAACTCAAAGACTCATTTACCTTTAACAACATAATTATTTCGTTGTGTCATGTAGGTTTATTCCTCCAACTCACCATACAAAAATGTTGGTATATTCACATCCATTTGTTATATTTCTAAATCAAAAGTGTTGGAGTTAAATTCTCAAACCTACAGCTCCCAAGGATCGCCTACAATCAAACACCTCTCATAGAAATAGAGAAATAGCAAAACTATAGAGGTCAAGAGGTATTGATCCAAATATTGAATCATCATTAATATGTAAAGATCACAATATAAAGTGAATACAATAAAAAATCCTTATAAAGGGGAAAAAGCAACCTTAGAGAAACCCTAGGTGAGGATAAAAGAACATGACATGTATCCTCATCATATAACTTGAGACACAAAAAGAAACATGATCTAACTAAGATTAAGTACTAGAGTGAAAAGTGACTTTTAATCTTAACAAAAAATCATTGCTACAAATAACAATAACCTAATAGATTTCTACTTAGCAAAGTTAAGAAAAAATCTCATCGAATTCTATCCTGTTAACTTGACAATATATTTTACAACTAATATTGCCTTGTAATTTTCAACACTGCCATCTAAATTGATCATCTTGTTGAACACCCATTTATATGCAATAAAATTTATTTCTTCTAGCAATAGTACTAAGTTCTATTTGTAGTTTTTTAACACAACAATCTACTCATCCATTGTCACCTTCATGGTTCTAGGCTCATCAATATTAGTTTTGTACATCTCTAATGAGGAGAGTTATATCTATTTGGTTGTTTTCTCTACTGAGTCCAGACCTCCTCAAGAATTGAGGTGGATTTTATACCTTCTTTTCTAAACTATCAAAACTATTATAGATTTCCTCTTTCATGAGATTTCAATTAAATATTCTCAATTTTGGGAGCTAATTGAACCAAATCTTTCTTCCCATCATCTTCTAGCTACAACATTATGGAATAAATGTTAGTCTCTCTAAAATAACACTTTTACTGCATAGAACTCTCTTTTCCACAAGGTCCCATATTTTGTACGTCTTCAAATTGACACCATAACTAATAAAAATATATATCACTATTTTTTTCTCCAACTTTTACTACTTCTCCATAGGCAAATGTGCATATGCCTCAACTGAAAACTATATGATAATGCAATGAGGGATTTTTTCTCCTCCATGCCTCCATAAGAGTCTTATTAACAACAATTAATTTAGGAGATATGTTAATCAAGTAACAAGCCATTGCAACTACTTTCAACATGCCTATAACTTTTGTCCCAAGTTGCCTCCACTAAGCATACTCCTAGCCCTCTCCAACAATATCATGTTCATTCTCTCTACAACTCCATTATATTGAGGGTATATGGAGTTGTCTTATGTATAACAATCTCATGATCTATATAGACTCTTATCAAAATTTGTAGAACAAAAGTCACCAACATTGTCAGTCATCAAAACTTTAATCTTCTTGCTAGTTTTGATTTTTCAAAAGAACTTCAAACTCCTTAAACCAACTATATACTTTAAATTTACTTACAGTCCCTTTCTAGAATAATCATCTATAAAAGATATATAATATAAAGAATTAGAATTGAAGGAACATTAACAAAACCAATACTACTAAATAAATTTTGAATCCAACATAGAAAAATATTGGTGAGAATTAGAATAAAATTGAATGTTGTTTTGTTTACCATTTATGTAGTGTTCACATAAATCAAATTCAACAACACAATCATTCAACCCCTTAAAATTTTTCTTAGGGTATTTAGACCCTTCTCACCTATATGGCTCATTCTTTGGCACCAAAACATTGTTTCCTCGATAGACAACTTGGTCTTAAAAGTAAGATCTCTCACTTACTTACCCAAAAAGCATGGCCATCAAAACTAAACACAACATTCATATTTGATGTTGGTTTTGATGGCAAAGGTCTAGAGTCTACAAGTTTCTTCAATATAGAAATAAAAGAACTATTTTACTAGACAATGCATGAATCTAGTTGAAACAAAGTGACCACATAAAACCCTTAGTAAGAACTATAAATCCTCACACCATATTACACCATCTACTAGAGAGAAAACAATCTACATTAATATGTGCATCTTAAGTGATAATAGGTTTTGTGCCAAACTAGGAATGTGTAGCACATTATTTATCCCCTTCAATTTTATGTGGGAATCACATATGAACTCTATACCATGGCCAACTATACTCAAGTCAAAGTCATCGTTAAGGTACACCTTCCTCTCATCATATTATTCATACTTTTTAAACAACCCCTAATGGGAAGTCATATGGAAGGAAGCTCAAGAGTTTATCAATTACACACCTTGTGATATATGAGATGGCAATGTCATTATAAAGAATTGATATTATATTGAGAAGATTTATCAAAATTAAATTAAAATCATTTTCTTTTTCTTCTCCTTTTTGCAATCTTTATAATAGTACTCAAACTTGCTATAGTTCTGACACTTAGACTTAGACTTTTCAAGAGATTTGAATGTCTCGCTATATCTCTATTTAACTTTTTTTCTACATGTCCTTCTTGAATTTCTTCTTTGATCTTCCATGAGCTATGACCTCTTTAGTAGATTTAGAAGCTTTTTACTACATCCCCTCTAAGAAAAACATAGCCACTACCTTGAATCCATTTTAATTTTCAAGGTGGTGATTCTAATTACCATCACCAAGTGATCCCATGAGTCTAGCAAAGAACATGTAAGTGTCATGCAACAATATTTCTTCTCCATTTTTACTTGAATAGTGTGAAACTGGGCCACAATCATATTCAATGTATTCAATTTTTTGGTCATAGAACCACTATCATCCATTCCCAATGTGTACAAGGTCTTTCTCAAGAAAATTATGTTATCCATTCTTAGGAAATTTTGATAGATTTCCTTATGTCTATTATAATTATGCTAGCTTTCTTGAGTATATGCCTACTTCTTATCCTCTTCTTGTATTTTTGACATTATCCCTACCCTTCCTTTTATCTTTCCTTTCACCCAAGGATTATCCTTTCTCATATATCTCATCTAAATCCTATGTTCTTGCACTAATTTATCTTGTGCCACAATTCTCTGGATGTTCTAAACCTTGCCAAAACCAATTCTAAGTACCACTTCAAACTCTTGGAATGGACTTTCATTGAAATTAATGAGTTGAAAATAAAAAATTGGGCCCTTCAAAGCAAGATTGAAGAGTTGGGTGCTAAGATGGTAGAGATTGAAAAGAAAGATGGGGATCACAGTAACAGAAATATAGACTCCAAGGTTGAGAACATAAGGAATACCATCAAAACCGTTGCTGAGCAAAACTACCGAATGGCAAGACACAATGCCATTATCATTAACATGATGACTGAAAAGCTTGATAAAGCATAGCGGGGATCTCTAGTGGTGGATCTTGAGGAAATAGAGGACAAAAGGTAGGATACGGATATGGGAATTTCCAAAAGAACCAGAGCCAATCTGAAGCGCAAGGTCCCCCCTACTTCGAAGATGATTCAAATTTTTAAAAAGGGGGTCAATGATATGCAGAATCTAGAGGTGGAGACGGAGTTTCTCCTTAAGACTCTGAATTAACGGTTGGGATTTTTGGTGCTTACTTTGCTGTTTCTTTTGGTTTGACCTTTCTGGTCTTTTTCGTTTGGTTGCTGCTAATCTTTTCTCAGGCAGCTGGTCTTTTTGGTTGGACTTTTGTGTCCTCTTTTATGTATTGTAAATGTTATGGTTTTGGTTCCCTGCAAAACCCATTTTACCCCTTTTATCAAAAACATCCTCACATTTATCTTCTATTTATTTCATACCTTGATGATGGATCACAGATTTTTATTTCAAACATTGATATTAGAAATCTACACATCAAATAAAAAAAATTGGCTAAAAATCAAACATGGATTGTGGAAATTTTACATGATTTTAAAAAAGAATTAGCCTAGTAGTCACACAACTTCCAAGGATCTTGTCTAGTGACTTATTCATGTACATTTAATGAAACAAAATCCATCAAGCTTTGCTTGATGGGATTCTTTTCCTTTTTTATCTAATAGATATTAGTCAACTTGTGCAATTGTAATGGGTTTGGATTTAGATACAACTCATAAATCTCTCTCTATTAGAATATCCTATATTTTGACCATCTAGAACTCAAAGATAGCTCTTGTAAACTATTCTAGCTCTATTCTCAATGTGCTTTCCATTTTCTTACATCAAGATCTTTTGAATAAACACCGAATCAATCCAAAATTCGTACAAACAACCTTCTCCCTAACACCTAAGACTCGAGGTGACCAAGCTATAAAACCAAATAAATGGAAGAAAAGGTACACAATATGCATCATACACTAATATATGTGTGGCAACGGAAAAAGTTTCCCTTTACTTTTCCTTGCTCATTTGGGCCCTCCTTGCTAAACTAAGCTTAAATGTTACCTTGATTTAGTGTTGTAATGTGTTTGACACATTCACATTAGGTCTTGGGCCCTTGTAAGCTAATGTACTTAAAGTGTACCTTGTAAAGGTGTTGTAAAGTGTTGTAACACACTTTAACACTTTTCTAGTGTTTTATTAATTAATTGAACCTAGTGAACCTATTTTTAACCAAAATGTACCTTAATGATGCCTTGTTTAGAGTGTTGTAATGTGTTGTAACATTCTTTCACACTTTTGTAAGGTTGTATTTAATAATTGGGCTTCTTTATGCTTTAATTGGCCTTGTTTCACATCCACAAGTCTTAATTAATGCATATTTTTTAGGATAATCCTGACATAAACCAACATCTAATCATAATTCGGGTGTTTTTAGGTTGTATGGCCCATATTTAGTTATCTAGGAGAGTCATACACCACCTTGGGCATATGAGTCCCACCTAGGTTTTTGGGTCTTGATCCTGATTTTACACCTTTATTTAAAGCATTTTTGAAATTGGTACCATAAATTGAGCCTAATGGGACTCATATGCCACTTCTGGTGTATGAGTCCCATGTGGCCCAAAATCAAAATTAATTCAAATTCTTGGCAGGATTTTATTCTCCTAGATCTGATGTTGACTTGTAGTGTTGTAATTTTGAGGAATTTGGCATAATTAAGTATCAAGGTTCTTTCACTCATTTTTCCCCTAGAGCAACTTGAGTATTCATGCATTATAAAAAATTTACAATCAAGGAAGCATTCAAGAGTCTTCAAGAGCAAAATATCAAGCATTTTAGTGCATTATTTCAGCATTAAACATCATGTCAAAGTCATCATGCATCATATTTGTTTTTGAACTAATAATTGTGATGTAGGGTTTCATCATTTAAGCTAGTATTCAATTCAAAATCTATCCTATTCAAGCAAGAGTCAAGATGCACATCCATTGCAACCATCTCATGCATGTTTGCAACACTTTATTTCAAGGGTTTGGTGAGTTTTAATATTGTTTATTTTTTCATTCATCATTCCTTTATCTTACTTGATTTCATTACAAGGTTTGATTACCAAAATGGGGTTTGACCAAGGAAAACCCCTTTCTACTAACAAAACAACATTTTCCCCTCTCTTTAGTGTGTGATTTGTAGATCTAGGTTGAAGATATATTGAAGAACAAGTTTGGAGAAAGTTTTCAAGTATTCAAAGTTGTCAAAGTTGTCACCTTGCATTGAAGATCCTTGGAGAACACCTACAGGTTGCAAATAGAGATTCAAATTTGGAAATCAATTGGGAAGGACAGAGAAGACAGAGAAGAACACAATCAAACTTTGAATCTCTTGAAAACCCTAATGGGACTGCGTATGAGTCCCAATTTAGGTCATTTTCTAGGTTTTGGAGTTTTAGACACCCATTTTCCAGATTTTAGTTTCTACATAGAAACCTAGATTTGGGACTAAATTTCCCAGACTATCGTATGAGTCCCAACAGGCTTTAAAATCAATGATTTCAACATTTTAGAGTTACATCTAGTGATCTTCAGATTTCCATGTGAACACATTTCATCTTGTAGTTTTCTATTTTGTTTTACATGCTTTTCTAGGTCATTTAGTGAAAGATTACATCATACTAGGTTTAAGCATTTTGAGTTGCATTGAATTTTTCTTTCCAAGCCCTAGCTTGGTGGTGAATCCCTCATTATTTTATAATCATACCATAGGACAGCCCTATTGCAAGATCTCTTTCTCCTTTGCATACTTTAGATTGAGATCTCTAAAACTTTCCTTCAATGAAATAATTGGAAAGAACGGGTTTTTCTCTATGTTCTAAACCATACGAAAGCATATCCCCCATTTTTCGTCGTTTCATTTTGGTGAACTTGCATTTATAACATCATAATTTTGATTTGGAGTGCATCATCATCCCAGATCTTGCTTTCATTAACATCACATTAGGGTTTGCATTAGTTAATTAGCATTCTAGGGTTTCTAATTCTTGCATTTCTGAAATTGAATATAGGTTGCATTTTTGCACCTCTAATTCTTTAAATTCATATAAAATCTGCATTTGTACTTAGGTTATAGATCATACAACATAAAAAGTATAAAAATCACTTGAAATTTATTGAAGATTGTGGAAAAACCCCCACTAGGACTCATACACCCCTCTGGAAAATTTAGTCCTAATGCATATTCTGAACCACATTTTCCAAAATTTAAAACTCTATTTTTGTGCTCTTGTTTGCTCTGGTTAACTTTCTATTTCAATTTACAAAGTTTCAATTATATTCATTTCATTGCATTTAGCTTAATAACTTGAATTTAGTATCCCTTGCATGAGCATTTCTACTTGGTGTCCTATTGCTAATACTATAGTGAGATGAAATTTGAGACTCATGTCATCCCACGATAATACAATCATCGTGGATCTTGGGTTATGTAGCTCTTTTACTCCTAGTATTGACACTAGTTCACTAGGTATAGACCATACCCTTAATGACCCGTTTCCTTCAAGTAGTGTGATGCATGCTAAAACAAGGGTTAATAGTGTTCCACAAGAAAACATAATCCAAATTTATGAAGACTTAGCAAACCTACAACATCAAGTAAGCAATGACAACATTTTAACTACTTTCATCCCTACCATAGATAACATTCATCGCATGCTTGAAAGTGAAGATGGACTTGAATTTGTGTGTAACATGGTTCAAATCTTTGGAAAACATCTCACCTCAACCACTAGTGGTTCTCAACCTGCGAAAAAATTCCAAAGCTAAGGAGGAACTCAAATTCCTCCCCTTACAACCATTTCCTCTATTCCTACCTATACCAACCCTCAAGTGACAACAATAATGCAACCGACTAGTAATATGATTCCTTCCTTGGGTATTTCCACTAGCATCCCTAGTAACTTTGTGGGATCACATGTCATATCTCCTACCTCTTTACCTCACATAAGCATTCCATTCACTTTTCCCTTGAACACATACACCCCTCCACCTTATTCACCTCCATTTCACAATACAAGGAATGACCCTCTCATAAAACAACTCTTGCAAACCATTTCATCCCTTCAAAATCAAGTTTCTACCATCAACCAAAATCAAAATGGTCCACCTACATATTATGTCAAAAGCCGTCCCTTGTCCTTGGAGATATTGCAAACATCAATGCCACAAGGTGTAGAGGTACCTAGATTTGAGAAATATGGGGGGAAAGGAGATCCTTCTAATCATTTTTCTGCTTACACCACCTTATGTAGTGACTTTGTCCTTGATGACAAAAAATGGGCTAAACTCTTCCCTAGATCCTTGAAGGATATTGCCCTAGAATGGTTTTCTTCATTATCGAATAACTCAATTCATTCATTCGATAAACTTGTTGAGGCATTTATAAACCATTTCCAAGTGCATATGACTCCTAAGATTACATTGGCTGATTTGATGAGATGCAAGCAAAAAGAAGAAGAAAATATTATTGACTTTATTCCACACTATCAATCACTTTATTCCCAAATCGATGTCAAGGTTCTTGACCCTCACCTTCAAAATATGTTCACAGAGAATTTTCAAAGAAAAATACAAGATAAACTTACCATGATGAAATTCTTCTCCTTCATGCACTTATGTACTGCCCTCCATGATTATCAAAATTCAGTTAGTAGTCATGATGCAAAATTTTCCTCTAGTCATACTAAGAAGTCTGAGTCCGCAAATCAAAACAATTCTCAACCTTTTAGAAAATAGAATAAAGGATTCCTCCAATTCAACCCCCCTCAACAAACAAATCAACATGTCAATATCCAAGTAGCTGATTTTAAAGTAGCAATACCCTTTAGCTATGGGGACCCAAAAATGCAATTCACTCCCTTACCCAATACCCTTCACAACACAATGTCACAACTCTTAGAACAAAAGATGATTACCTTGCCTCTCGTTAAAACTCCCAATCCTAATAAACCATTACATGCAAACTACAAACAAAATTCTTATTGCCATTATCACCAACAAAATGGACATGATACAAAACATTGCAAGTTTCTTATTTAACATATTTTGCAATACCTCATTGATTCTAGTCATCTTTCTATTGGAGGTGTTAATGATCAAGGAAATAAGTTTGTTGCACCTCCTAACCAAAAATTGCAAATTTTTACCAACCCTATGCCTAATCATAACATTTCATTTGTCAAAGCCAATGAAACTACAAAAAATGATGTGATGTTCATATTGATATGGATGATGATAACAGTGATATGGTTCAACATGATCACATAGATAATGATCCATTGGATGATATGAAAGGATTGATAGATGTCATCCCTTATAAGGGCCAAAATAAAAAGCCTCTCAAGATTGTTTTCTCTTCACAAGATATAGTTAAACATGTACCCGATGGTCCTCTTTACATAGCTGACCGAATCTATGATAAGCCCACTAATGGGATATTAATAGATCCCATCTGTGGAGAGAATGTGATCACTGAAGAATTCTTACTTTTGCATGAGCTTTATCAAGAAGTATATGATAAACTAAAAGCATGGATCAAGACACATAAATGTTTCAATTGCCCTACAATAGGATTGATCAACCGTCCTTTACAAATAGGACTAAAAGAATTAGATGCCTTGTTCCATCATCCCAAAATCAAACCAATTTCATGAGAAGATTGCTCACCCGTGGCTATGCTCCATGGGAGTAGTCCCATTGGTTGTGCATAAATGTTTAAATTTTCCCTTTGATAATGAAATTTTTACTATGCATCATAGTGTCTTTAACCCCATGTCAAACTATGGAAACTTTTCATTAGATTTATTTTGGCCTGAGCCCATGGAACTTAGTAAACCTCCCGAGGACTTCTTTTTCATAACTTATCAAAAGTTCAAGGCAAAGAAAATATTAGAATTATCCCTTAGAAGCATGCCTCAACCTACAAATGAGCCTACCATCCTTGATGAAACCATGATTGAACCTAAAGACACAACACAAAATCAAGATCAACCTATAACAACTCCTCCCATGACATCTTCTAAAAGACCAAGAGACAATGAAACTATCTGTACCTCCTAGAATTAAACAAGTGTACAAAGTTAAAGAGAAAGTGGTTGAACATCTTCCAATGGTTCCTTTTGTTCCTCCCCTTAGGGAAGAAAAGAAACCTATGGTTGATCAACCTGCTCCTACACAAATGCAACTTGAAAACATAACTAAAAGAAATAGAGGTGCTAGAGAGCATAGGCGTAGATGTCGTGCCTTTTCTCAAAAGTTACATGAAGAAATAAACAAAGAAAATTAAAATCCAAACTTGATTGAAGCAATACACAATGAATCTATACCCTCATCACAACATAAACAAGAACCTTCCATGGGAATTATCCTTCAACCTCTTGTTGTGATACACTTGGATGACGATGATGAAATTGTTAAAATTGACAAGAAAGTGCATAATGAATTGAATACATTGTTTGATCCTCTTCCATGAGCTTAAATTATGATTCTCCTAGGAAGAGTTTTGAACTTGGTGATAACCCTAGTTGAACACTTGCTATTGTCCCTTTGGCTAGTTTCCCACATTCAACATATAATTAACATGATTGGGATGTAAACGACCTGCTTTAGGTTGACTTGCATTTATCTTACTACTCTTTTGCATTATTTCTTTTTCACTTTTTGTTATATGATTACATGTGTGTAATGTCATCCCCAATGACATTTTTTTATGTTCTCTCTCTCTCTATGACATTCCTCTATTTGTACCTTCATTCTTCTCTATGTTGTACATCTTTTTCATTCGTCTTGTCTTTTCCTTTTGGGGATGACGCAAGGCTTCAATACATTCATGTCTCTTCCATGTTGACGCAAAAGCTTTTCCTTTATCTTTTTCATTTGCATTGTGTTTTCCTTTTGGGGATGGCACAAAGAGTTGAGACATTCATGTCTCTTCCATGTTGACCCAAAAGCTTTTCGTTTTTCTTTTTCATTTCTTGTGTTTTTTCCTTTTGGGGAGGACACAAGGCGTCAAGACATTCATGTTTCTCCCATGTTGACTTGAAAGGATTTTTCTTTATTTTCCCTCTCTTTGTGTCATTCTTCCAAGTTCTATGAGTATCTGGGGAATGATGGTAGTTCTGATCTCTTAAATAGCATTGTAGCAAGAGCATACTAACCTTGAATCCATAGATTCCTCATGTGTTTGGAGTTTTATTTTGGCCCAACAACCCCTCTCTTTTATTTTGCATGACCTAGATTTATTTGGAAAGATATGACTTGGCATCTAGGGATTTCCAAGTTAGCTCTCATATCTTGTTAAGAATTTATCATTTTCTACTTTAAATAAATTGCTCATAGTAGGGTGTTTAGAAATTTCTTTAAAGTGGGGGCATACATTGGAATTATTCTTTTGCATGTTCATGGTGTAGTCTTCTTACTTTATACGATGTGTCTCTTGCTTTGTGCTGACATTGGATGTGATGTCCTTCATGAGTGTGATCTCTCTTAGCATATTATATTCCTCTTAGTAGCTTGATGTGACACACTACATCCCCTAAGTAATGAATCTTCTATTGTTTGATTGGTCCTCTCTTGGAGACATTAGGCACAATGTCCCCTAAGTTAAAGACCTTTCGTGAATTAAACAAGACTCCTTGGAATGTTCCCTATTTTACAAAATTCCGGTTATATGGCCTCCTTGCATAACACATCTTGCATTCTTGTGGATCCATCTTGTTTGTTCATGAGTTCCAAGCATACAAAGATTTTCTTTCCTATTGAAGCTCAAAGTTCATTGTTTGTTCATTAACTCCAAGCATACGAAGTTTTGCTTGTCTGATGAAGCTCAAAGATCATTGTTGCGTGGTGCCTTAATATCAAAGTTATCAAGAGGTATAGCTTTGGTATGGTTTGACAGGAATCCTAACCAAGGCATGACTTTCCATTAGCCACATGCGTGTGTGTGAGCACATACCGGCCATGTGTGTACATGCCTCACCTTATTGGATTAATCACCCAATGAATAGCCTGAAGTTTTGTTGCCTCGAAGTGAGCATGCATTTTCCAACAAACAACCTAGATCCTATCCACATCATGATGGACAAATGATCAAAGCTTGATCCATCACTATTTTTCCTTTATTCTTCTTTTCTATTTTTGTCTTTCATAGTGTATGCTTGTTCCTTGTTATTGCTCTTTATATCATTTTCATGTGTGTCCTTTTGTGCCTATGTTTTTTTTTAATTGGATCTTGTTCCTGGGGGCTTGATCACCCTCTTGATTATTTTCATCCTATCTTATTGGCATTGGTGCACTTGGGCCCCTCTTGATGTGTGTTCAAATGTCTACTTTAGTGTGAATTTAAAGCAATTACATCCTCTCACTCAAGTGGGGGCTAAATGTGGCAATGAAAAAAGTATCCCTTTACTTTTCCTTGCTCGTTTGGGCCCTCCTTGCTAAACTGAGCTTAAATGTTTCCTTGATTTAGTGTGTAATGTGTAACTTGACACATTCACATTAGGTCTTGGGCCCTTGTAAACTAATGTACTTAAAGTGTACCTTGTAAAGGTGTTGTAACACAATTTCACACTTTTCTAGGGTTTTATTAATTAATTGAAACTAATGAACCTATTTTTAACCAAAATGTACCTTAATGATGCCTTGTTTAGAGTTTTGTAAAGTGTTGTAACACACTTAAATCACACTTTTCTAGGGTTCTATTTAATAATTGGGCTTATTTATGTTTTAACTAGCCTTATTTTGCATCCACAAGACTCAATTAATGCATATTTTAGAGGATAATCCTGACTTAGAACAACATCCAATCATAATTTTGGTGTTTTTAGGTTGTGTGGCCAAACTTTAGTGATCTAGAACTCATACGCCACCTTGGGCATATGAGTCCCACCTAGGTTTTTGGGTCTTGATCCTAATTTTACACCTTTCTAAGCATTTTTGAAATTGGTCCCATAAATTATGTGTAATGGGACTCATAGGCCACTTCTAGCATATGAGTCCCATGTGGCCCAAAATCAAAATTAATTCAAATTTTTGGTAGGATTTTATTCTCCTAGATCTAATGTCGGCTTGTAGTGTTGTAATTTCGAGGAATTTGGCATAATTAAGTATAAATACAAGGTTCTTTCACTCATTTTTCACCTAGCAACTTGAGCATTCATGCATTATAGAAAATTTGTGATCAAGGAAGAATTTAAGAGTCTTCAAGAGTATATTATCAAGCCTTTTAGAGCATTATTCAAGCATCAATCATCATGTCAAATTCATCATGCATCATGTTTGTTTTTGAGCTAACAATTGTGATGTAGGGTTTCATGACTCAAGATAGCATTCAATTCAAGATCTATCCTATTCAAGCAAGAGTCAAGATGCACATCCATTGTGGCATCTCATGCATGTCTACAACACTTTATTGCAAGGATTTGGTGAGTTGTAAAATTGTTTATTTTTTCATTCATCATCCCTTTATATTACTTAATTTCATTACAAGGTTTGATTACCAAAACGGGGTTTGACCAAGGAAAACCCCTATTTACTATCAAAACAACATTTTTCCCTCTTTTTAGTGTGTGATTTGTAGATCTAGATTGAAGATATATTGAAGAGAAAGTTTGGAGAAAGTTGTCAAGTATTCAAAGTTGTCAAAGTTGCCACCTTGCATTGAAGATCCTTGGAGAACACCTACAGGTTGCAAATCAGAGATTTGGATTCGAAAATCAATTGGGAAGGACAGAGTAGATAAAGAAGAAAAAGATCAGACTTAGAAGCTCCCAAAAACCCTAATGGGATTGATACGCCATTTCTAGCATATGAGTCCCAATTTAGGTCATTTTCTAGGTTTTTGTAGTTTCAGACACTCATTTGCCAAATTTCAATTTCTACACAGAAACCTAGATTTGGGACTAAATCACCCAGTCTAGCGTATGAGTCCCAGTAGGCTTTAAAATCAATGTTTTCAACATTTCATAGCTTCATCCAGTCATCTTCAAATTTCTAGGTGCACACATTTCATCTTGTAGTTTTTTGTTCTATTTTACATGCTTTTCTAGGTCATTTAGTGAAATATTGCATCATAAGTTAGGTTTAATCATTTTGAGTTGCATTGTATTTTTCTTTCCAAGCCCTAGCTTGGTGGTGAACCCCTCATTAGTTTATAATTAGACCATAGGACAACACTATTGCAAGATCTCTTTCTCCTTCAAATGCATACTTTAGATTGAGATCTCTACAACTTTCCTTCAATGAAATAACAGGAAAGTGGGTTTGCCTCTATGTTTTAAACCATGCGAAAGCATATCCCCCATTTTTCATTGTTTCAATATGAAAAGAAATATGTGCAAAAATTAAATTGATCATATAGTTATAAGGAATTAAACACAACAATAATATATTATAACACAATAATTTACATGATGAAAACTATTCTAGGAGAAAAACTTCACTATCCAAAACAAGTCAATATATTATCTAGTAGTCAAATGTTACAATATACTTGCAAAATAGAAATCTTTATAGGAGTTTATCTATAAGAGATCTAGAGCAATTCTAATGGTGTAATAGTATCTACAAAAAATCACTATAAAACCTCCATCTCAAGCAACCAATCGATAGAAGCAATACATGAAACCATCAAGTGGTAATTAAGAACATATGAGTTAAAACCACCCAAAATATGGCATTCAAATCCTTAATAAAAAATCAAACACCTAAATCCCAAGACAAGTCCATAGACTAAAAGAAGCATATTCATTCCACCTACCTTAAAATCATCATAATCCTCTCAACAATTTGGGTGTTATATTTTGATTCCATTATCTCCATTCAAAGATGCCTTATGAGATGTCATAACATGCATCAAAAGTTAGTCAACAAGTATAACTCACTCTTATAAGTCTCTTATGTGACATAGATTCTCTTACATTTATGATCAACTTTTTATTTGGAAGAGGTACATGCCATAATAACCCACTTTAGTTAAATCTCATTTTGACATTCTTTCAAGGCCAAATCAATCTCTAAAGCCCTGAAATTATTATTTTTTCTTCGATAGTAAGATGCAAAATTGAGACACCTTTACAAACAATTCTCTTTTTCATTCATTAATAACTCTCAAATAGATGAGATAGATGTAATATAAAACTACCCACCTTAATATTTTATGGTCAAGGAATATTCAGATACAAATATTTGATACTTACATGAAGTACAAGTTTCCATGAATGAAAATGTTAGCAATTTTTTTGGTGCACTATATAAAACATGGGCTTGTTCCTTTAAGTCTAGTATATTTTTTTGATGCTTGGGATGACCTTTGTTCACTATAGTATAACTTATTTTTTAATTCAAATCTAGATAAATGTATCAAATTATATTGAACAAGATACCTTATAGGCTTGCACCAAGAATTTGAGAGACTAGATAGTAACTAGTTACATGTTAAGAATTTACAATAGTCTTCATAAATTGAGGTAAAATTCCTTAGTTATGTTTCCAAAAACAACCACACTTATAAAAGCATAAAGCTAAAAAACACATACCAACATAAATTGAAACTAGAAAGTTGTAAGAACCAACTTATCAATTATTAGGTCACTTTCTCAACATTCAAAATCATGTGAGGTTGCCAAGTCCAACATTTTCCTCACTTTGAGCCTAAAACTTTGGATTCTTAATCTCTTCCATCTTGATTTCAGGTTCATTGACCTTTTTCAAGTGATCTTCCAAATCTAGACATGTCTCCTTTCACCCCGCAATACTAAGTGCTCTATCTATAATTAGATAGGACTAATTGTTTAGTTAGAAATGTTTATGTTTAAAATAAGGTAATTGAGTCTTTACTTTATGTTTAAAATAAGGAAATGTTTAGGACTAAGTGATCTAATCATTTTATCATTTTTCTCTCTTGATTCATCTTGATGATGGATCACAGAGTGTGATCCGAAATGTTGATGAAAAACTCTACATAATCAAATCCAGATGTAGTGCCCCTCGTACTGTCATATATTAGATTGATAGTTGTTTTGTTAGGACAAACATTATGACATTTTGTTGATGTTATATTTACTGCTCTGATACCATTTTGATGATACTTTGATGTTATTGCTATTACTTGAGTTATGCACATGCTATGACAATTTTATGGACTTATTAGTTTATGTGGATTGATGTAATTATGAGAATTATGTGTTTATCTAAGCATTGTTACTATGTGATTATATAGTGATTGTTCTATGTTATTTGTATGTAACCGTTTACTATACATATATGTGGTTGCTTGTTTGATGTGTCTTGGTGAAAGGGACAATGTCGCATTACTCATTTGTGAGTATCCTGCTACACTGCGATTTCCTTTCACGGTGTGTCTGACTATATTCATTTATATATATATGTTCAACTATTTTGTTTGCTGTAGGTTGTAGGTACTAGGCATCAACTCCACTTGAATTGATAGGTCTGAGCATGCCTTAAAACCAATGGAAAATTGTTGAAAACGGAGATAACACTTGCCATCATCCTTGACAAGGATGAGTATCCAATCGATCACCCCATCAGTCTTGTATGTTGCTTATTTATTAATGTAAAGGATTTAAAATGAATTCTTGTAGTTAGTTAATCCATGATGTATGTTTAGATCTTGTTAAGTAGGTTTGTTCGTAATGCAGTCATGGAACCTTAGATGATGTAGTTTAGATTATATGTTATGTTTATATATGATTTATATTTCTTGTTATTTCTTTTTTTTAAAAATGGCATTATTGTAGTTAGATGTGTTGTCCTCTAGGGTTCTTTAGCAGGGAATTACACCTGGTATCAGAGGAGGGTTCTAATGCTAGGTACTCTAGTTCTATATGAGCTCATCATGTTGTCCTAGTTGCTTAGACTCTGTAGATTATGTTTCTCTCCCTTTTGTCATCCTCGCCTAACAACCTTGGACTTGTCCTTGGTGATGTTTGTATAGGAATATGTCTAGGAGTCTAGGTGAGGTTCGTCAAGGTGGTGGTCATGGGGCTAACTATAAAAACACCCCTCCTCAGGGTTCCCACGAGGGTGATTGTGAGGAACAAGAAGGCTCTTAGAACGTTCAGGGAAGCGGGGGTTGGAATTGTGTCCAACTGGACTTAGAGGGAGCTCAGTTATGTCCTTTTCTTGAGGAGATCCTCACCCACCTAGGCCCTAGATAGGAGGGTAATCAATAGGTGGTTAGGGAAAGAGAAATTTCTCCTAGGAGGAGAGAGGTTACAATAGAGCAGGAGACTATTTTAAGGTCCCCTCGGAGGAGAGAGGTTACAACAAAGCAGGAGACTATTTTTGCAAGTCATGTGAGGGATCTTTTGAGGGAACATCCTCCTACTTTTGATGGTTCTAGTGGCGGCTTGGAGGTTGAGACTTGGTTGAATGGTGTTCAGATTGGTAGTGTGCCTCCAGCAGCCTTCAGGTTCCAGGGTGGTCAATCCTAGGCAACAGGTTCCTGTATGAGCCATCAACCACCCACTAAATGTGGACAATAGCAAAAACAACAGCATTCCTAGTCAAAACCTAAGAACTCCCAATCTCAGCAAGGTAGCAGGGTTCAGTCTAGGAAAGATCAGAGTTGATAGTGAGCCAACCATTATCATCCCAACCAGCTAGCTCAAAGAACATAGTCTAGATTTAGTAGAGGTAGTTTCCAATAGTCCAATGCACCCTCAAGTGACAGGGGGTATGGAAGAGGTACAAGATGTTTTTCTTGTGGCCAGCAAGGCCACATAGCTAGAAAGTGTCCTAAGAAGAACACATCAGGATTCAGTCAAAGTCCAACAGCCTTAGAGCCGATAGTGGGTGATGTAAGCAAGTCTCACAGAGTGTTTGCAGAGTTAATAATTGCCAAGTGGAGCATCAGGGCACAGTTGTGGACACTTCTAGTAGAGGACAGGCACCTAACTCAGAAACTTGTGGCAATTCTACAACACAAGAGACTCGCCCTCAGGGATCAAGACGTTGAGCAAGTGAGGGTCCAATGGGATCCTAATGATGAGTCCTTAGTCACTTGGGGGGAATGCATCCTAGATGCGAGAGGTATACCCATACTTGTTTGCAGGCTTCCAAGAGTAAGCTTGATTCTAGGGGGGGATGTAGTACTCCTCATACTATCATCTATTAGACTAATAGTTGTTTTGTTAGGACATACATTATGACATTTTATTGATGTTATATTTACTACTATGATTCCACTTTGATGATACTTTGATGTTATTGTTATTACTTGAGTTATGCACATGCTATGACAGTTTTATGGACTTATTAGTTTATGTGGATTGATGTAATTATGAGCATTATGTGTTTATCTAAACATTGTTACTATGTGATTATCTGGTGATTGTTCTATGTTGTTTGTATGTAATTTTTTACTATACATTGATGTGGTTACTCATTTTATGTGTCTTGGTGAAAGAGACAGTGTCGCATTACTCATTCATGAGTACCCTGCTATGTTGTGATTTCCTTGCACGGTGTGTCTGATTGTATGATTATATATACAAATATGTGTGTATGTTCAACTGTCACCTGAATTGACGGGTCTGAACGTGACTTAAACCCAATAGAAAATTGTTGAAAACGGAGATAACATATGATCCCCTACCCTTGCCATCATCCTTGATGAGGGTGAGTATCCAACTGGTTACCCCATCAATCTTGTATGTTGCTTATTTATTAATGCAAAGGAATTAAAATGAACTCTTGTAGTTAGTTAATCCATGATGTATGTTTAGATCTTATTAAGTAGGTTTGTTCGTAATGCAGTGATGGAACCTTAGAGAACATAGTTTAGCTTATATGTTATGCTTATATATGATTTACATTTCTTGTTATTTCTTTAAAAAAAATTGTGTCATTATTGTAGTTAGATGTGTTGTCCTCTGGGGTTCTTTGGTCGGGCATTACACAACAAATAATTGAACAATATACAATATGAATTATGGAAATTTGATATCATTAATTGATTCTTTAGTTATGAAGTAGTTGTCTTAGTTTCCTCCAATTGAGTGGTAAGTAGGTATATTAGTAAGGTAGTTGCATATAAGAATACGAAATCATGTGTGTGGTATTGCACCTATTTGCAACAATTTTCTATTTACTTAGAATTGGAATAAAGGTGGATGTGTAGTTAGTCAACTATTGGAACTACTACTAATTAAGGAGGTTAACTATTTGAAATTACCACTGGTTAAGGACTAATTTTGTGAATGACTAAAAAAGGTGGGTCATAAAACAAAACATAAGGCATAAGTGAGGGTACTTTTGGAAATTTTAAAAAACATTCACCCCTCATTTTAGTTCTAGTGACACTACTACACCAATTGGGTGCATAAGAGATAAAACCCTTCAAGGGTGAACTTGTCATCTTAGGGACAAAAATCTTGACAATAGATTTGTGTAGATTAAATTTAGACTTGCAAGCCACAAAGTGCACTAGAATCATCAAACATAGCTAAATATCTATCAATCAATTAGTATAGAGTTTGTATGTTGGAAGTGCCCAACAAGGAATATCATGTTATTAGGTTCAATCTTAATGTATTTCTTTGATTGAAAAAATAATAATAAATGTGTGTCTACATGTTGGCTAGAATAGTTTTAGGTTTATTTTTCTATATTGTTCGTTGAAGTAATTATAGTAGTATATTTAGTTTAGTTTGTATAGTGAGTTAATATATCACATCCCTTGTAGGAAAATTTACCTCATCAACACCATCATAATAATCATTGTTGTAGGTCACAAAAGTAGTGCTAGGCCAACTAGCTATTTTACAAAAATGAATAGATGTATGTGCCTTAAGGGTCCAAACTTAGATTAGGAGGGCGCCCTCTTGGAGGAAGCTTAAATAAAATCGTAGAGATCTAGTTGAGAGGATCTAGTTTTATATCTTGAAGAAAGATTACCTTGTTCATGGTGATACATAGTGATGCTTGTACTAGATATTTGTGTGGAAGAGAAGCTACTCTAGAGATAGTCTGCATGCCCTGCAGTACCTAATAGAACAGGTTTTATGTGGTGATATAGGAAGCCAAGGATTTTAATTCCTTTTGGTCTACTTAGGAGACATACAATGAACAGGAAAAGTAAGCTTGGATTAAGAGAAACCTATTTTTTGTGGCCTTATAAGCATTGCCCTGTCTTGTAATAAAATAACTCCCCGAACCAAAACCAATAACATGTAGTAATAGAAGAGGGGTAACTTACAATGACCTTGGGTGATTGAATATAGGGGGAATCAAGTTATTTCAGCATGCTACAAAACAATCATTAATGTTAGATACAATATTTTTTTAATTTATATGAATACTAGCAGATGGGTAACTAACATTGCTTTATTTATTTATTTAATTGACTCAATACTTCCCTTTCCTTATCTGGATGAATGTATCCACCTCTAAGATACCATATATGAATACAATAATGTTTCTAAGACATATCCATACAAGCTCATATTTCGGCCATATTATGTACATTTAGATGAAACGCCATATTGTTTGGTACAATATCCAATTTACGATTTATAAAAATAAATAAAAATTTAGAATGTTTTTAGGTTGAAATGCTAAATAGTTTTTTTAAAAATATTACATTGTCAATTTGAAATAAAAAATTTAAATTAAATAGTTATCTTTAAAAAACTATTGGAAGGTATGAATGCCTAGATGTCATATTCTTCAACAATTAAATAATTAATTTAATAAAAAATTAAGAATTTACAATTATTACTAACATTTCAAAATTAAGGCAATATTTTGTATCATAATTGTTAGGATGCTCTTACCTTGATCATTGTTATTCATCTTTTATATTAGACATCTCTATATCTTGGAGACCTATATGGGACATGTCTATATGCTAGGAGATTTCATATGAAGTTGTTTTGGGTCTCTACACATCTTTTACAAGTATCTCTTGCAAATTGATAAACTTATTATGAAAATTTTGCGAATAAATCATATAAACTATATTGGATTTTCTTAAAATGTTGATATGTAGTGGACAAAATGTATTACCCCTATGTTTTGCTTTATAGCTGGACAGTGTGTCCTTGTTTGCTTGGATGTGTTTTTTGGTTATTGAGATACTTTATCATGTGTGTGTTATTTGATCGCTATTTATAGAGCGATAGTTTTAATTGGTGTAATGATGATTAGTTGTTGTAACATGTTATTTCATGAGATAATTGTTTATGATGGAACTGGCAGTCTATGATGAGTGTATTGGTGAAGGGGACGAGATCGCATCACTCACTTGAGAGTGCCCTACGATTCCGCAATTTCCTCTTCACGGTGTGTTTTATTATATAATATATACACATGTTCAATATACTCTTTGTTCACAGGTTGACAGGTACAAGACATCAACTCCACCTGATTTCACAAGTTGAGCGTGTCCATTGGCCAACGGTATTCGATTGGGAGATAGTAGCTAGGTTTTCCGTGCCAAGTCATCACCCTAGTCATAGTGTGTTGTCAGTTGGTGTCTGGTATGTTGTTAAGTCTTGTCATCTTTGAAGTTTTCAAAGGTTGTTATCGATGGGAATTATATGTGAAAAACAATGTTTAAAAAATGGTTTAATTAATTAATTATGAATTTTAGATTAAAGTGGTTAAAATCTTTAATTTAATTTAAATTCTTGTGGTGAAGTAATTTAATCCTAGTGGTTAAATTTATTGCATTATCTAAATAAACTATTTAACTAAATGTTATTTTGTGAGCAAATAAATAAATTAACTAAATCTATTTTGTTGGTAAATAGATTAAACAATTAAATTTATTTGGAGATTCAAATTTTGGTTTTAAGGATTAAAGTTGCTTTGAAAAGTGCATATATAAAATGAATTCAATTTATTGAAAATTCAATTTTGTTTAAGTTATTTAAAAATCAAAAAAATATCTCCAAATGGATAGAGGGTGTAATAAATTTGGTAGATGGGATATTTTGGAAAAAGGTTGACGTAATTTGGGGGAGGTTTTGAGAGCTATGGCATTTTTTCATTTTGAATTTCAATTTCAATTTGGGAAAAGATATTATATTTTCAATGGGGTTTATTTTGATTAAAAAAAAAAAAAAGAAAGAAAAAGAGGGCTTTGTTCTTGGTGGGATTCAATCTAGGATTTTAAAAAATGGAGAATTGTAAGGAGATCTGGAGTTTTGAAGTGGCAAGAAGCTCAGCAGCAATTGTTTCCTCAAACCTCAAGATCACAGGTTTTTTTCTTTCTTGTTGTTATTGTTTTGAGTTTTGAATTCTCCAATTTGAAAATTGGTTTGTAAACAAATCTGAAAACCTCTGTTGAAATCTTGGGAAAGACTAGATTCTTGTAGAAAAATAAAAGAAAACAACAGCTAGAAAATCATTTTGTTCAATAGAAAAGAATTGAAAAAGAAAACAAAAGAAATCAACAATAATTCTTGCAAACTCTGTTTAAATGGTGGAAATTGAGTTCCTCTGTAATTTGTAGTTTCTGTAGAAAATTTTCCCAATATGTTTAAAAAAAATGGAAAATGGATATATAATGTATGTGTATATATATATACATATATTATATGTATATGTATTTTGGTTTTTCATTCTGGAAAATCTTGTGTAAAAAATAAATTTTGAATATTGTTTGAGAAAATTGCTCAGAATAGGGACGACTCTATTTCTTTTATTGTTTTTTTTTATGGAATAAAAAAATTATAAAAGAAATTGTGAGATGGGGGGGGCATGGCACCCTTGGCTGCCACAGCCACGCCCCATGGAGGGCACTGTTGTGGCATAGCTCCCCACAACCTGTGGGGGAAGCACTGCCATAGGTAGCGTTGCCTCCAACAGGGGAGGCTGGGCATAGCATGGGCTATGTCCCCTCTTCTGTTTGGGGCTTTCCCTTTTCAAATGAACTTTATATCATTTTTAAATATATATATTTGCATATACACTGAGTATGTATTTTATATATATAATTAATATATATTTATATTTAAATATAGGTTATTTAAGATGGTGATTTTAATATAAATAGATGCAAAATTGATTTTGAATAAAATGATTTATTTAAAAAAAAAATTGATTTTAATCATTATGAATGATTGAGTAGATGGAATTAAATAGCTAGTTTTAAATTCTTTAATGTTGTCAGTGTGATTTGATTTACTTTTGAGTATGTGCAAATAATGTTGATTATTTAATTGATTACATGCACTATGTCATTGCTTTGCTTGGATTTAGGAAATCCTAACAGTAGTTATTTAGTTTCCAAAAATGCTTCCTAAATGACGTCTTCTTTCATTCTCGGTGTTGGGCAATGAAGATTATTTGTTTATGTAAGTTTTGATTTTAAAACTAGTGCTATTGTATTTTGGAAATTAAGGTTAGTGCAATGATTAAATAATTGTTAAGGGTTAGGGTTGTAATTGAAATGAATATGGTTAATGTGTTTACAATGACTTGTTTGATTTGATGGAATCTTGAAGTTCTTGTAAAGGATTTGTTAAATGTCAGGATTATGTACGTAGTTAAGTTATATGGATTATAATTAGAAGCAAAATTGATGATATTAAATATGTGTAAAAAAAAAGGGTTATTTTATTACGATGTTATTATAATAGGTGGAATGTTATTTAAAATTTCTTATATTCTATTTCCTTAAATGGTGAATAGGGAATGTTGTTGGTTTTCTAGATTACAAGGAATAGAAAGAGTTCATAAAAAAAAATCATATCGATTAGAAATTATATGAATAGTTAAAAGATTAAGCATATGATGTATATAGGTACTCTGGTTCTTGTTTTATGATAAAGGTCATTATTTCAAAATACATCTTTAGTTATTTAAGGAACGTGTATTTATATGTTTGTTGATTTAAGCGAATTTGTGTTGGTATTGTATGGGCAATATTGTTATGATTGTAAATTTATGAGTGTACTTTGGTAGTGTTGAGTTTTGTTTCTAAGAGGTTAGGGAACTCTTTGATTGAGTTATTGTTATGTAAGTCTTCCAGATTGGGGTATCATTCAATTTTGTGGGTTGTCGTAATTTGTTAGTCAACCGTTGTATTGCCTTGGGTAGGGCATTTGGTTGTATACTGTTGTTTTACCCGGTCTTCACGAATGGGGATGGTCTATGCCTCCTTTGTATTAGGAGTGGTTTATGTGGTTTGTGCCTCCTTTCGAAGGAGTGGAGTATGTGTTTTGTTGCCTCCAGTGTTTGGAGAGGGGTTTGACTTTTGTGGCCTCCTATGTTGGAGTGGGTTTTCATTATATGTTCCTCCTAGAGTTGGAATGGTTTTATCTTGTTGGTATGCAGTTGAGATTCTCTTGTTGATTGGTTTTGTTTGGTATGTTGTCATGTAGAAGAGTGGCTTCTATTAGGGGCTAGAGCCCAAAGTGGTAAATGGGGAAACCTTCAAAAGTAGTTTAATCAAGTGATAACTAAATTAATGTACTTAGAAGTTAGGTAGTATTTCACACTAATTAAGATAATTGAGCCTCGCTCATGGACGCAAGGGCTTATATAGAATTGGGATGGGACGGGAAGACCTGGAATGGCAAGGTCATCTATCTTGTCCTTACGAGAGGTATTTGATTCCGTAGGAGTGAGTATGGGTGCCAGGATTCGGTAGAGGCCACCAAGACAACCCATAGTCGAGGTCAGAGCCTATGAAGATTCCCAAAGGAGCTGCCATGTCGAACTATGTGATGACACTCTTTCTATGACAACAGTTGGTACGTGATTTCATGTGTATGGTCTTCTTATCATACTCGGTCTGTTTTATTTCTGGAAGCAATGTGACCTATGTTAGTGATGTTGGAGTTGTACTTGTGTTATCCTTATGGTTGTATGGTTCATGTGATTGGTTGTGTCAGTGTGAGTTAGCCTATGTCTAGGGGTGGATGGACTTGTATAGGAATTCCTTGTTACTATCTCCTAGCACGAGGGGTGAGCCTTCGGGTATCACATGGTTGGGTGGAACGTGCACCTTATTCCGTTGGGTCATTTTCTTGTTCGTGTGGACGAGATTTCTAGTTGGAGAGCTCATGGGATCCAATTAATTTTCATGCTTATTCATTTCAGTTGTTATTGTAATTTATTACCCCTCATTTGTATCGAGGTGGAAGATGTAATTTCTAACTTTGTTTATTGGATGTACTTCATTCGGGGAATGAGTGTTGTAATCATATTGTAATTCATATTACTGGAATCATGTGGAATCTCTTATGCTTTGGTGCAATCTTTCATGTTTGGAATGTATGTGTATTTAATTTTTTAATTAATTAAGTGTTATGGTTTCAATTCATGTTTCTCAGTTGGGTTTTAAAGTAATCTCAATCTCATAACCTTAGAGGTTGTTGCAATGGGTAGTGAACTTGCATGTTATTTGCATTGTTAATTGTACTTAATAAAAAATAAATAAAAATAATAATTAGTACGTTTGAGTAGTTAATTGCAACTTCCTCTAGGGTTGTGTGGCGGGGCATTACACAAAAGCTAAAAGATCTTACAAGAATATACTAATAGGCTTGTAATTTTATATTTATTGCATTAAAATTTACATTTCTATTGCAAAAAAAATCTTATCAAACTCCAAAAAGATAATAGAACAAGAAGAAACAATAATATGAATTTGAAATTTTATCAATTAACTGAAAAATATAATCCTCTCCATATCATGTTTCTTAAATAATGGCATTATCCTCCAGTTAATCTTCTATATCATAATGATTATGGTTTAAAATAATCTTGATAATGATGATTTTCAAATATCAATACAACTAGCATTTGCTTTCTTTCACATGATTTTTAATGCTTCCATGTTGCTTACTAATTATGTTTTTGACATTTTATTATGAGAATAAAGTTTCAAAATATGAGAGAAATCTAATTTGGAGTTATTTAATTTACTTTAGAATTGTTTTATTTTTATTTGAAGAACTATTTGTATTTAATTAAAGAGCTATTTCATTTTATTAAATTAGAACTATTTTATTTACTTAAGAATTATTTTATAAATTTAATTTTTAAAATAATACTATTTCTAAATACTTACTTTATTTTACTTTATAACTATTTAAAAAATGTTTTATTTTATTTACATTTTTCTAAAGTATAAGTTTACACACACCTCCTAGGAAGTTGTAGAACCATTGTAAAATAATTATAATTAAAAATCCTAAAGAGAATTGAATAGAAGTATAAATATTATGGCTCTAGTAAAATTCATCGCCAACAATTCATTGACAAAAAATTCTTCACCATCAACAATTCACCACAGGAAAATTCACTGCCACGAGCAATTCATCCACATGGAAAATTAACTACCAAAAATTCATGCATTTAATTTTTCATGTAGTGAATTGTTGACGGTGAATTTTCCATGGATGCATTTTTCGTATGCCAAATATTACATAACATTTAATAATTAATTATAAAAAAATATTAAAAAATACAAATAAAATTTTAATTTTATTAAAAATGCAACTAAAATTTATGAGTAGATATTACAAAAAATTAAAAACCTTTTTTAATAAAATGATTTTATGAAATTTTTATAGCTAAAAATTTTATGTCTTTTCAATCTTTTAATAAAATATTTTAAATAAAAATAAAAAATTAGAATAATTACATAAAAATAATCTATTTTCTAAAACAAATTTTTCATAGTCTAATATTGTTGTGCTACTGTCAATTAGAGTCAATCTCATTGGGTCTATTATAATATATAAATTTCAATCAATACTTTATATTTTTTTATGTTAATTTATGAATTTTTATAATATAAATTTTAATCAATACATTATATTATTATATGTTGATATATGAATTTTAGGATGATCATGTCAATAAGAGGTAATATATATGTAGATTGTAGCCTAAGGAAATAACATAATGTACTAGATGTAGATAATTGATAGATATTTTTCACATAAGAATGTGAAACAAAGGGTTAGGCACTAGGAAAATGCGTGCATGTGTCAATGCTAATTAATTAGAATCAAGAAATAGAATATGAAATAATAAAGTAAAGATAAATCAGATTAATGGATGTTCTAAATGATATTAGTTTCTTCTCTTTTGATTAAGGGGTATTTATTAAGTTTATATGATCCAAAATATTATTTTATCATTATGTACTAACATTTTGTTAGCTAAATATTTTAAATAGTATTTCATGTGTTTGTCTATCTATTTTTATATTTTTTAACTGATATGATATGACTTAATAGATAAAAAAAAATTGAGGGAGGAATTACCTATATTTGTTATATTCTTTCCACTTTAAGGAGGAAAAATACATATATAATTTCCCAACTTTTATGGGAGCTTTTGAGAGAAAAATTAAAGATTGTATTAAGGTTAATTCTAATAATAATCTCATTATGTTTTCTCCCTCCACCTAGTTACTAATTTTGATAGCTATATCATTGAATTTATATATATTTTTAATAAAAAATTTAAAAGTTTAGAAAAATAGTGTGCCACATGAAAGGGGAGGTTTTTGGCACACTATAAAAACACTAAAAGATTGTACTAGGCATGATTTTTTCATAGGCCATGAAATTGGTATTGAAAGTGATTTTGAATTAAATTATGTATATTTTGTACTATATTATAAAATAAAACACATAATGTATTTATTTATGTTTATTCCTCCTATGTCTCATGATGTGTTTTTAAAAATTAAAAATTAAAAAATTTACCAATCAAGATATATTTAGACGAAAGATTCTAAAACAAAATACTACTGAAGTCATTTAATCTTTTTTTTTTTCTATTTGGAACGTCTATTTAGGAATATTTTTCAAGCTTATTCAGATAGCAACTCATTTAAATCCATTTCTAAAATATGTTGGTTGGGTAAATTATCTCAATTGAACTTAAAAACTTTTAGATTTCCAAGGGTTTCAAATGAGATTAAAACAAAAGTTCATTCTTCTATGGGATGATTGGATTCATGTTACAACAATGAAAGAAAAAAATCTTACATTGATGTAAACAATACTTTGTTGCATCCTTCTTAATGATAGGCTAGTGTGGCTCCAATAATTCTAGCTTCTTATAGGGTGTTATATCCATCTTGTAATCTTATGTATTCTATCTCCAATTTTTTTGAAATACGTATTTGGACATCTATGAGATGTCAAGATAAAGTTATTTAATTATTATTATTTGAGATACTTCAGATATAGTTGTAATGGAATTGAATAAAAAAGGTATTGAAAAGTTCAAGAAAATTGGGAGTTACACAATTGTCTTCATCGATCATCTAGTGTTTTAAATTTACTGCTATATGTGTTTCACCATGTTTTATTTTGGATTTGATAGTTAATCACATATTAATCTAATTATTTAATTAGATTTGTATAATTTTTATCTATACTTTTATTACATCTATTTACCCTATTTTAACAAAGCAAAGAAGAATATTTTGACTCTAATACATACACATGAACATCTTTTAATCCCAAGGTGCATATAATCCTAGTCTTTCCCTTTTGGCACTCATTTTTCCTTCATAGATATAAGTGGTATATTGTTCTATTTACTTTCTATTTGTAGTTCAAATTGTATAATTGTATATTGTGTCCAACCCTAGCTCTCTATGTCTAGTCTAGGCTTATTGTGATTATTTGTATGCATTATACTAATTAGCCTAAACTATAACCATAGTGTTCCTATTTCCACACCATATTTATTGGTGAAATTGTTAGATGTTACACAACCTCGGGATCTAATTAGGGTTTTAAAATCTAAACTTATTTTTTATGTTATCATTTTTGAGATATGGTTTATCCTTTTTCTCATTGTGCTCTCTTATTCTATATTTATGTTTAAGGTTTGTGATTCTATGCAATGCTTATCCTTTGTGCACCCTACCCACCTTTATAATAGATATAGGATGTGTCTATTTTCATATTTAAATCATGTGATTGCTTTATCCTTTTAATATTATCATTATTTATGCCAAGTACAACCCATAGTTCCTAAATCTTCCATTGAAGAAAGCCCTTGTCTAAACAATAACATGTCTACCCAATCCAATAATTATCTTTGATGGTGGTCATATTGAGGTCAACTGAGGTGAAATACAAGATTATGATCATGATGAAGATGTGGATAAACAAGATATACATATTACTAGATATGCTTTGATGAATGTATTTCAAAATATAAAATTTATTAATCAATGAGCACATTTATTCTATAATATATTAGTTGAATTTCCTCATGCCATTGAAATATTGGACAACCTTGGATCCTTAATGAGTAATATTAGTGATGTGTCTCATAATCCATCTTATTTTTCTAATCCTAACCCTACTACTCTCATAACCACTACCACCATTCCTTCTAGTGTTGGACTTAGTACATCCATCACTCTTACATATTTTCCTAGTATCTTATTAAAAGGTCAGATTCTATATTTTATCATTTCTATTATTAGTTCCATCATGCCTACTACCCATTTTCACATATATTATAATCAATAGTTCATGAGATCACATATTTGAGGCATATTATCAAAAAAATTAATTCCATGTATATTCTTTAACATGTGTTTTATGTCAAAGTGATTAATGGTCCAATAACTTAGACCGCAACACTTGGAGGCAATAATCTCATAGGGAGATGGTTCTTAGAGACAAATTCAACCCCAATAGACTCTAGTTGTGCCTAAGATACCCCATGCTTAGCACAACACTTAAAGTGGGTTTCAAACCTATGACAATTTTTTATATCTTTCAACAACTCAATTATTCATTCTACATGCCCAAGGCCCTAAAATTTGGGGTAAATTATTGAGAAATTTTACACAATCCTTATTTAGTGGGGGACATCATATAGAGTAAATAGGTGTTGGCTTGGTTGCTTAATATGTTTACACTATACCTTACCTCAATGTACCCCCATGACAAAACATAGGGCGGTCCATGCATTACCATAAGTGTGACCATTATCTCCATGTGCCCTATCTAACCATTGCAAGGGATCCCTTGTCTTATGAGATTTAAATATGAGTTGATGGTGTGAAACTTTTAAATCCCCACGATTAAAGCCAAACTTGGTGGGTTGTATTCTTGAACATTATAAATACATATTTATAAGGGCATTTCTAACTACAACATTTGACAAAAAATCCCTCTTGATTATGATTTGATGAATGTTTATGCCCTCTATTAATATTAATTGGCCTTAGACTCATTTGCAAGCTTTCTTTCAAATTCTATTTTAGAAAACATAATATGAAATGTACCAAAATAAAATTTGATTTGTTATGAGAAAAGAATGATATCATGTCACATTATAGACTTTTCATATTATGTTATGATAACAATTATACTATCTTCTCTAATTCATGGGTAGCTAAAAACTACTCTAACAAATGAATCTTAAAGAGAAACTAAAAAATAATTTAATATTCATTAAAATAAGCTAATTAGTGCCAACTAATCATGACAAGCTTTACTTCTTACATATCATATAAGAAAAGAATCCATAAAATGATTCAATATCTTACAAGGGTTTTTGCATTGCAATGGTTACTTAGAATTTAATTAGAATTTAATTAGAATTTAATTTGATAAAAATGGATATAAGTTTGATGAAAAAAATAATCAAGAGGAAATTGTGTTTTTGGTAACAAAAGCAAGGGAGGGCCCCTAAACCCAACTAGAGAGTAGAACGAGGCCTAGAGGCCACCAAAACAAACCTAGAAAAATAATAGGGGCCAAAAAAATGATCAACAACTTGCAACAAGTCCAACACCTACCAACACAGAACAACAAAAACTACAAACTAGTGAAGAAAAAGATCCCTAAAGAGAAAACCAAAACAAATCTACGAAGGGAACATAGGTCCATTAAGAGCATCAAGCAAAAATCCAAATAAAACACAAACTACTAGACCCAATTACTCCTTTAGAAAGCAGATAAGGTTCCATTCATTCTCAAGTTGTTCCAACACCCCACTGAACTATTCCATCAAACCAGTTGCTCCTTCATCCAATTTCTCCTCCATGGCTTAAGAGTCTTCTTGCTTCCAATAGCCTTTCCTAGCCTTAGTCGCCCCACTCACCACCCTAAAGTTGGCCTTTTACATTATGCCCAAAGTAATTACAACTAACCTATTGAAGGCCCTATCCATCTTGTCCACTTTCTGCTAGAGGTCATGGATTTGAGAAGCATCTCGGCCTCCAAGGGTCTAACATCATCTTGCATCACCCCCACTCTTTTCCTCCATAGGTTGAACATCCATCCCCTTCATGACATCCCTAGCCACCTCCTCAATTTCATGTTCAAAATTCTGAAGCCCTTCCTCTTCCTCATCCTTTGAATCTTCAACCACTGGTTAGTCATCACCAACCATTTCTTCATCCTATTCACTACTTGCAGAATCATCTGAGAGATTTTCTCCCAACACAACCGACAACTCATTTTTACTCAAATTAATTGGAGATGGAGTTTCCTCTTCAGGGTCATCCCTAGGTTCTTCAAAACAAATTTTCTTCCCTTTGGAAGACTAGCCAACAAACCTATTCGACTGTATCTTACCCCTCCCAGTGCTAGAATCATCCAAATTTCCATGCTCCTCCTGTCTCTAATTTCAATGGTGACTTTTTTTTACAATTTTAGGATCAAGACTATCATAGGCCTTCCTTTTAGTGCCAGAGTTACCCAGTGGGTTAATATAAACCTATTTTCCTTTTTTGGTTTAGATAAGTAAGGTCTCCCTTGGTAAGAAGGTGCTTAATTGAAGATTGTTTAAAATTGGAAGGAACACCAAGGGGTTTTTTAGTGGGAACTCTCATAGAGGAGGGACCCTCACCAAAAGAAATAGCCAAAGAAGGGTTGGGGGGAGGTTTTGCATGAGAAATAGGGGCAAAAAAACCAATAGGGATACTTCCAAAAGGTTCAGATAGGGGGGTAATAGTACAACAACATTATAAAGACACTGGATCAAACCCTGGTGGAGAGGGGGCGAGGTGCTCCTAGCTTTACATTGTTTTAAAGACAAAAATAGAAAGAAAGGTATGTTAATTTTCTCATTCCTATGTATATGGAATTTAAAGGGAAAATGGTACCCATGGACAGTGGTAAAGCATCCTTCAAGAGTGAAATACTTCATGATATGAACACTAAAAACCCCATAAGGAATTGAGAGGTGTTCTCTGTCAACCATTTTGGCTTCTCACCAGCTTCTCATCACCTTCAAGGAATTTGTCCATGAACCTTGATAATTGCCATTACTTTTTTTGGACACTCTTAAAGGCCATTGTATTGAAGACCTATCACAACCTCAATCAACCTAGGGGACACTTCAAACCCTATACTGCCAATTTGAACTCCATCCTCTCTCCAAGAATTGTAAAATTTAGCAGTAATGTTCTCATTATAACCACACATCGCTATAAAGAATGTTCCATCCTCCTCAAAGAGCTTCCATAGCTCAATGTTCTATTGTAAAGGCACACATGATAATGGCTCGGACCTTTTCCTAGGACCCCCCATTGAGTTACAGTCATAGTGGCAAAAGAAAGAAAAATTACCTTTCTCAATAGTCGAATTAGTGGGTGAAAAAATAATAAAAGAAGTAATAATATAGTTGATGCCCCAGTTTGGTAGAAAGATAGCAAACGAGACCTCAACAAGTAGGCTGCAATCATCCCATAGTTTCTAGAAAGGTCTAATAGGAGCCATGAAGTAAGTTGAAGGGTGGATAAAATTCTACCAAATTTTAGTAGCCCAATTCGTAAACCCATAATTTGTGTGAGTAGATGCTACAATCAATAATGATGAAAAGAAAGAAAAATAGAAGCCCTCCAATTGAAAGGACATCTAAAAGATTGTGGATTACGAAATATGTGAGGGCACAACGATGAGTAGACGTTGGGATTATCTGTCATGATTGAATTATGCCTCAAATCCTTGGCTTCAAGGGAGAGAGGATCTATCATCACATCATTCAGCCTTCCGTCAAAAATCGCATCCTTGAAAAAATAATCCATCTCAAGGAAGAAATCAATTAGAGTATAAGTCCAAAAGGAATTATCAAAACATAATAACTAGAAAAATCCCAAGGCATGGGATACTTACCAATTAAATGCCCCGTCAATGTCAAATCATGGAAATGGTAGCACCAAGTAACAAAGGCATATGAGGTAATGAAATCTACCAAGGATGACATCATGCACCCCACGTCAAAGTCATCCTTCCTTCCACAATTATTACACCTCACCCCCTGAGATGGAACCAGAAAAGCCAATCGGGTATACAAACAAGCCTCTAACACCCAAACCACGTGGTTGGCCACCAAACTGCCACCATAATTACTTTTAGCAGAATTCGACCTTTTGCTACACATCATCTTGAGAATATTGGGATTCAAATTTAAATTTTAAATTAGGTTCTGCTATCTTTTATAACACATCATACAATAGATGTTACGATTCAAATTTGAAATCAAAATTGGATGGGAGACCAACAGCCTGACCATAGCAGTAGAGAGACCCACATTTAACAAGGCATACATCAACATCATCAAAGGTTAAAAGGAGCCCCACCCATCCGGTCCTTAGCCAGCCAGTCCTTGATATGAGTTAGAATATTCTCAAATCTCAAGAATTGAGAATGGCGAAAGGAGAACCCCATGCTGGAGATTGCATCAACAGGGTTATTCCCTTCTTTGAAGATATGGGAAATTGAAACATTTCCCATAGAAGAGAGCACTCATTTAGAGTCCAAAATAAGACTACTAATGTTCCAAGGGGGCTCAGACAAACTGTTTAGACAATCCACAATCAATTTCAAATCACCCTCAACCAAGACATAGTCAAAACCCAGATCTTTTAGCCTCTTAATACTTCTCTAAGTAGCCACAAGAAAATTATGTTAGTAATGTAAAAATATACTTTTATTGGTGGATTAAAATCACATAGAACATTTATAACATTTATGTTTAAGTGGTGAATGCAACTACAAGGGAATTTAACAAGAAGACAATGCTACAGAAATTGATTATCTCCTATTACAAGATCCCACAAATACAAATGAAAAGTTATGGAAATTTTTATTGGTAACCAATCCTAAAATATAAATGAAATAGAAAAACTAACTAATTCTCCATAGAGAACCAAATCTTGGGAATTGAAGGATCCCCAAATCCTAAGAACCCAAATAAGGAGCACATATTTATAGATGAATAAATTCATAATTAATTTTGGGTTGTCTAATCCAAATTGATCACCATAATAATACCAAGAAATAATTTAATGATCAAGTGACATGAAAATATCCTTTCTAACCTCCTTCAATAATTATATATTTTTTGTATAAAATGGGGTTCATATTAGTCATTAGGAGTATAGTTCCTACCATTATTTTTATAGTACTACATTGAATATTTTATTCACTATAAGGAGTGTAGTTCCTATTTTTTTATAGTGTTAAGTTAAAACGTGTATTCCCTGTGCCTATTTTCTCCTAAGAGTTAATGTCCTTGTGTGTGGGCAATTTCCTTTTTCACATTGCACTTTTGTTTTGGAAGATTTTTGAATGACAAATTAGTATTGAATGTTTATACCACTTATTCATCAAAATTTTTAAAAGAATATTTAAAAATTGTTGTACGTACCATAAGGAAATTTTTTAGTTTTCATTTGGAAATAAATCATAAACAAGTGGAAAATGATCAAACATATATTCCTTCAAAAATATGAACCTTCTCTACTAGCATTACTCTGTGAGAGTAGACCTGGAATAAATTTATCATTTCCATAATTTATATTTCATAATAAAATAATGATAGGGAATAATTTTCACATGTCCTAATAAAAAATGTCTTTGTGCTTGACATAGCCCTCACAATGATAAAATTTTAAAAATAAAAAATTATTTTTAGACGATTTAGCTAAGGAGCATTAGCAACAAAGTTAACATTAGGTGGGGACATGGTTAGGACTAAGTTGAATTTATGTGATGAATTCTACAGAGATTCCCTAGTGTGGCATATATGTATTGAGGGTGTTCTAGCCCCTCTCATGGAAAGTCTTAATGGCCACAATGAAAACTTGTCAATCCAATTTGCAAATGGTTGGTGCAATCAACAAGTTAAAATGGGGATATATCCTTTGAAGTCAGTGAGAAGATTATTTGCAAGGCACGACCAGGCTCTCTTGTAGTGGGAAAAATTTGAAGGAGCACACTAAGGTCCAGGAAATAGTTGGCATGAAATAATTCTTCAAGGAAAATGAGCAACCCATCAAGTTGCATATGAGCTATGACAAAAGAAAACTTTTTGCGCCATGGGACCAAGTTTGTCTTGCACGCTTATGGAATACATTACTCTTGAGGGTAGATATAAGTGTTTCTACCTCTACCACATGCCCCTTCTAAACCACTTCAGGCATCACCTTATCATAAGCTTTCCTTTTTTCCTCCTTTCCTCCCTAGAACTCTAGGGGAAGGAGGTTGTTGAGCTCACCACTAGAAATACTAAGAAAATTCCTATCCCTCTAAACCAAGGGATAATCCTCAGGTTGTATCACTTCCACCTTGCACTATGTCCCTTGAAGCCCATTTGTATGACCCTTTCCAATGAGGAGCCTGAGTTAAATCCCCTTTATGAAACCCACCAAAATCCCTCCATTGTTGTTAAATCTTGGTCCAAGTGCAAACTCAATCTTCTTGCTATCCAACCCACCCTCGACACCAACCCCAAACTACTAGGTAAAAATAAGAAAATTAAAAATAACCCTATAGAAACTCAAAAAAAATTTGTGGCTAGGTTGTGTGAATTAAAGAACATCTCTATCAAAAAGGTTGGTAAACATGTGGCAACGACTAACCTAGATTTGAAAAAGAAAAATTCTATCTCCTTTTATGTTGAAGACTTCATAGGATGAGGAAGTGGATGTTAATACAAATGTCACTGGTGATGAGGATGCCACAACTGCCCTTAAACTTGAAGCTAGTGTGGAACTAGATAGTGTAAGGAGATCTATTAGACTAGCTAGTAAACAAAAGCTTAGGGTCTTAATTGATGAAATCTTGAGAAACTCTAAACATGATAACAAGAAGGAGGATAACATTGAAAATACCGTGGAGGATGCATATGACAATATAGATGGCCCTAGTCACTTCCTTGAGCTCAACAAGATGATTATGGAGGACTTCACCCTAGACTCATCCACTCATCATCTGGGGAAGGAGGAGGATGGAAAACCTAGCCATGGTACTGGTGATGATCACAAGGATCTGCTAGTGCATTTCAACACTATGGAAAGGAAGTTGAACCATCTTACCTACTTCACTATCAAGGTGATTCATCACTTTGACATTACTCTCACATCTGTGCTGTGGGAGGAGATAAAGAATCAAGACCCAAAAGTTGATCCCAACTCTAGTCAGAAAAGAAAAAAGATGTTTTCAAATTCCTCATGAAGAATGGGGAAACATATCTAAGTAGGGGTTTGGGGGTTATCTCCTGCCTTCTCCCTTTAGGTGGTATTTTTGTGTCTATTGTTAGTTTTATTTTTTTGTTGTTTCTGTTGTCATTTTTTGTTAATCATGTATTATTGAACTGATTCCCTTGTGGTGTTTTGTGTTAAGGGTAAAACACCCTGTAAATATTGCTTATATTATCAAAATAATTACAATGACAAAAAATACACCACTATATAGTTAACTTTCATTGTAACCAAAGAAAGTTTGTTAGTATAAAAATATTTTGAAATTTTTTTTATATAAACCATAAAACGATTGATGGTACAAATATGACATTCCATTGAAAACAAAAATACATGGCATTCAAATATGCCATTTAGCATTTTTCTTTAATGGAATTTGTAACTATTATAATGAAAGAATAAATTCACATAAAAATAGTTATCATCTCTACAATTTAAATCATTGAATTCTTGAACCAATTTGTAGGAGGCTAGGTACTATTCATCAATCCTACAAAATATTGAAAATTATGTCTCAAGGAACTAGATCAGGTTGTTTTTAATGTTGTTATCTACCATTAACCAGTAGGGAGAGGAGAGGGAGGGTGATTTTGGTTTTACTTTTAACCTTTTTTTGTTGAAATTTCCATCTTTTCCTACTCTTACAATTTCTTTCCTATTGTTTCCTCTCAATGTATCCTACATATTTGTTGGAGTAAATTAATTAATATTTAATCCAATACTTAATGCAAACTTAGGAAAAGGTTATTAGTTTTGATTGTGAGTGTTATTGCATTAATTGTGCATTTCAATAAGTCATGTGCTTTATTCTTTGTGTTGCACACAAGATAAAGTCACTTCATTGATTCATGAATTCTATTATCTCACTCCACTCTCAGTCAAAACTTCATCATTTAGGGTCTCATGTTGAGTTTTCCTGAGTCTACATAAGGATATTCAATCCTTCATTGTATTCATTTAGTAATCAATAACCATTATTGTTTCACATATTTTTCTGTGTAATTTATCATTTGTATGTGTTAGGTTTCTCTTCATAATATCATCCAAGGCTTGTGGGATCTCAATCATGAATTCTTTCAATAGTTTTATCAATTATTGACCCAAGTCTTCCCTATAATCAATACCTTTTTTAAGGTTTTCAAATACTTCTTTCTAATTCTATGTACCATTTGTGTTGACTCTCAAGTATGTAATCATTTTAATATAGAATAGTGTACTAGTTGAAACTCAAATTGAACTCCTTTTAGTTACATGAAACTAAAAGACCACAAATTAATTTGATATTCAAAATATTGCATTACTAATGGCATTCAAAGATGGAATAAATTTTATGACAAATGTTGGTCATGGATTGCAAGTAAGCTTTTATTACTTCTAATGGTAAAATTACCATATTTTTGTTAATTCCAATTTAATCCTGTGCCTACTTTGATGGGGATATCTTAGTGTAATAATATATTGCCAAGTTATGTTCTTGTTAGAGTTAGCTTGCAATCTCATACTTGTGCATCCCTATCCATATATATTTTACATATGTTTACACTAATTCCCAGATATTCATTCTTCATCTTGAAATCAAAATTTTATTTCCACAAGTTCCACTTTTGACTAACTAGAGATTGATGAAGGTCAATCCTAATGAGTGCAAGAACAATTCCTAAAGCCCAAAGTTTTAAATTGAAATTTTAACTTTTTCATCCCTTTTACTTGCTATTATAATACACATTTCATGCAAGATACTATTACATGATTGTATTTACAGATATTCATTATGTACTTAAACACAACATGATGAAATTAAATAATCATATGCAAATTCCTACCAAGATGGCATGGATAAAAGTTAAATCTCTCAAGTCAATAATATTGTCATCATTCTTATTTGAATGATTTGATAAGATAGAAAATACAAATGTTAACAAGAAGAAAGAATAAGGAGCATTGGTTTATATCTCTAAGTTATCTCTCAAAGAAAACATCTAATACAATTTTTTTTGTTTTGTGATTGGTGTTGATAAATAAACATGATGTTATTAAAGTAATGTAGTGGTCTTTGTATTTACTTCAAAATTTCTCTTGAAAATTTATGCACATTTAATTGTGACTTTGTAAAAAGTTTTATTAATATGATTTCATGTTCACAAAACTAATTATAATATTATCTCTTATGAGATACAATCATTACTTTAATGTGGTTTCATATTCTCATAATACATGTTGCCTTATTATCCACATGACTTGGTTAACCTTTCTATATTCAATGTTTATATTATAAACAATGTTCTTATTGTACACTACTAGATTGTGATAATAAACAAGCATTAAAATTTCAAATGCATTCAAAAAGTGATGATACACCAAACAATGTGTATATCGAGAAAAAAATTATAACTATGAATTCTAACAAGTGTATAGCAAAAATAATATTGTTTTATAATTTCTTTAATTTTCAAAACTATTTAAATGATATCATTTGAATGTACTATAAAGTAGCCAATAGACACAAAAATTTAGAGACTTTCCCACCAAGTATTACACATAATAACTTTAGAAAAAAGCATAAAAGACAATATATATTTGTACCTATTAACCATGCGATAGCACTCTTAGATGTTATTACTAATTCATACAACTTTAGAGAAATTAATTAAAATATTAAAAGAAATACTAAAATTAACTAAAATATATTTGTGCCTATTAATCATAAAAGACAATATAAATTTATGTATATTAATCATGTGATAGCATCCTTAAATGTAATTACTAATTCATATAACTTTATAAGAAATAATTAAAAATAAATAAATAAAAAAAATACTAAAATTAACTAAAATATATTTGTGCCTATTAATCATGTGATAACATTCTTAGATAGAACTACTAATTCATATAACTTTAATAAAAAAAATTAAAATATTTAAAAAAAAACGAAAAATATTAATTAAAGTTAATTAAATCTAATTAAAACGAAAATATTAATTAAAGTTAATTAAATCTAATTAAAGAGAGCTTACCTCTGATGATCATAAAAGTGGTGAAGGTTAATCTCCAAACATCCAAAGCGCATCTCTCGGAACACTTCTAGCAACCAAACACAAAAGCGTCAAATTCACACCGAAAAAAAAAGAAGCGTATATTAATTCTCGTAATGTAAACTTCCTTTTCGGATGAAAAAAATAAAACTACTCGAAAGTCACGTATTTGTTGTGGAGCCACCTCACCTTCAATTTCTCTTTCCCACCAACATTAACACTCCTCCTCATTCACTGTGGGCCCGCCGGTAAACACGTCTTCGAACTAATGATAGGTTGCCAATGGTATTAGGGAGGTTATTTAATTTATTACACATATTCAAGTCTAAATGCTGCAGCTGTGATAGGTTGCCAATGGTATCAGGGAGGTAATATAATTTAAAACACTCACTCAAGTCTAAATGCTGCAGCTGTGATAGGTTGCCAATGGTATCAGGGAGGTTATTTAATTTAAAACACTTACTCAAGTCTAAATGTTGCAGTTGTGATAGGTTGCCAATGGTATCAGGGAGGTTATTTAATTTAATACACCAACTCAAGGCTAAATGCTGCAGCTGTGATAGGTTGCCAATGCTATCAGGGAGGTTATTTAATTTAGTACACCAACTCAAGTCTAAATGCTGCAGCTGTGATAGGTTGCCAATGGTATCAGGGAGGTTATTTAATTTATCACACGTACTCAAGTCTAAATGCTGGAGCTGTGATAGGTTGCCAATGGTATCAGGGAGGTTATTTAAAATTGTACACTCTTTCAAATTTAAATACTGCAGCTGTGATAGGTTGCCAATGGTATCAAGGAGGTTATTTAATTTAGTACACCAACTCAAGTCTAAATGCTGCAGCTGTGATAGGTTGCCAATGGTATCAGGGAGGTTATTTAATTTATCACACCCACTCAAGTCTAAATGCTGCAGCTGTGATAGGTTGCCAATGGTATCAGGCAGGTTATTTAAATTTGTACACCACCTTAAGTTTAAATGCTGCAGCTGTGATAGGTTGCCAATGGTGCGGGGAAGCTTAACCAATTTTTGACAATCTATCAAGTATAAATTCTGCAGCTGCGATAGGTTACCAATGGTATGAGGGAGCTTATTTAATTTTCTACAGCCTCTGAACTCTATATGCTGTAACTGTGACAGGTTGCCATGAATATTAGACAGTAAATATTGGAAGTTGGAAATATCGCCGTCTACTTGCATTATCCTCAAATCCCAAGTCTTATCCACAAGACTGCAGTGAAATAGCCCCTGTATTGCTAAGCGCCAAATGTTGCGCACAAGACTGAAGTGAGATGGCTTCTGACATGCTTCCAACCTTAACCATATCAAACTTGGAGGAAGCATGGCTCGCGTGATACCGTCAAAGAGCAGATTCTTCAAGTGAAGGAATCGAAGATCGGGTCCAGACAACGTTTCAAGCCTTTGTGACTCACCCTCACTGAGTCGAAGGCGAGAGAAATTGTTGTTATTGGACATGGTGCTTAAATGAGCTGCCTCCCATAGTCGGGTAGCCTCTCTTTCTCTTTCAGCGATGCTTCGCCCCATATCTCGCAAATGGTCATGCATATCAAACACACCTTCTTCGTCAATCTTTATCAGTAACTTCAGGGAAAGATTATTTATAGCTATGTGTACCGTCCTGTACAAAGATTTCCAGAAAAGAAGTGGAAACATTTTGTGTTCTCCGATGAAGAAACAAGCGATGTCGAGAAACATTTCTTTTTCCTCTTCACTAAGAGCACTGTAACTGATTTTGAGTCTTTCGTGAATGTCTGGGCGGAGAGTAATGTTGCCAACAGTCTCCGTCCAACACTCTGTGTCATTGTGCTTATCATACAAAAAGGCTCCAATCACTTCCAGTGAAAGAGGATGCCCCTTACAAGCCTCTACTACTCTTCTGGACAGATCTTCGTGAGTGGGAGGTGGAGATGCTCTCAGAAAGGCGTGCCAACTAAATAGCTGGAGACTTTCATTTATCTGCAATCCAGTCATCTCGTGGATGCATTCAGATGACACCCCCGCAACACGGAGAATGTGTTTGTCTCTGGATGTAATAATAAGTCTGCTACCAGGGCCCAGCCAATCCCCAACCAAAGCATTTGATTGCACCTCAGCATCCACATCATCTAAAATAAGAAGCACACTTTTTCCTCTCAAACGATCCCTGAACAGAGATATGCCTTGGTCGACAGTCCGCACTTTTCCATCGTAGTTGATTAAATCTTCAAGGATTTGCTTCTGCAATTTGGTGAGGCCCATGGAGTCTGCAGCAGTGGCGCGGACATTGAACACAAAGGAGGCAGCGTCAAATCTATGAGAAACTTGATTATACACAGCTTTGGCAAGTGTGGTTTTGCCAATACCACCAATACCCCATAATCCAGCTTTAACCACACCTCCCTCTGAATTGAGTATAAATTTTTGAATGAAATCCTGGGTGAGGGTTTCCATTCCGACAGGGTGCTTGGCAACATCTAACGGCACGTTGTCCAATGTCTGAATCACATCATTCACCACCTTCTTAACTAGCTGGGCTTCGAAGCTGCACATGGCCGATTAGTAACAATTAAAAAGAGATGTAAAATAATGTTCGCATATCAAAAGTGCAGGGCAATAGAAAAAGTAAGAGTAGTAAAAGAGAGACTGTTGACAACGGCAGCAAAAGTTGAAAACATATCATATCGAAGATAAAAGTTAGAAAATTTGATGTAACAAAATATTTTCATATATATTATGAAAGCGCATGCGAGATATACGAGTTAATGATAAAAATAATAAACATTCAATAATTATGTTACTGTCTTAATAAATTTATTAAAATATATATTATCAAAGGTATAAAGTCTTAATAGTAAAAATAACATATTTATATATATTTTTTATTTTTAAATATTCTTAATGTATTAATAAATTTTTAAATGATATATTTTTATATGAATTTGGTTTATGATATTATTATTCACTTTCAAAAATTAGTTCTGATTTTAAATCTTTCATTTATTACTTTTTTTTATATATGTGAGTACAAAATTCACCCAAGTCATTTTTCATATCATAGATTTGATCCTTCAACTTTTAAAATTTAAAATTGAAATTTCGATCTTGCTAACCTCTTCAACAACCTTTTTACTAGTTATTGTGAGCCAACTATGTATGTTTGTGTTGCTATGTGTGTTATGTTATTATTTTTAAGACATTTTATTATTATTTGAAATCACAAGGATGAACTACGAATGATTGAAGATAATTTATGAGAATATTCTAGTAGCATTTTCAAATCACTATATCAACATACATAGTAATTGTTCCAAAGTTGTTGACTTTGTGACTTAGTACAATTAGAGCTTTGACAAAGGAAAATATGATCCTCATAGTTGAATAGATTCCTCAAACGTATTTACAAGTATAGATTTGAACTAGAGTAAAACACAACTAGTTTGCAAATTTTGACACTTATCAAATTAGAGCCCTAAAATTTTAATATATCAATGATACAATTCCACACAACTTAAACATCATTTCTCATCTCTCAAATGTGTCCAATTTATTTCAAATAAATTTCTTCAATTATACATTCAAATGTGTTAATTTAATTTCACATATTTTCTATATCTTCACAAATAATTTAACACTAGATTATTTGAAATAATAAGATAGATCCAATTTATTTGGATTGAATTAGTTTAATTTCACATTGATTTATGGCTTAGTTTAATATCATATATTTACTAGATTTACACAAGTAATTTCATTTTAGTATATTTGAATTAATATGATTAGTCCAATTTGTTTCAAATTAGTCTAGTTTTTTTGAAGCAAGTTAATTTAATTTCACATAGTTTTAATGTATGTACAAATAATTTAAGTTTACTTTGTTTAAAATAATACGATTGGTTTTCTTTATTTTGAACAAACCCTACTAGTTTAGAATAGGCTCTAATTTCTTTGGAAGGAACAAATTCTAACTTATTATCAATAGATTTTAGAAATATACACCAATTATGAGCCCCTTATTTAAAATTATATTTTTATTAATATTGAAGACTTGTACTATAAATATTTTTAATTATTTGCTGAACACTTTCAATGAATCTCAATTACATGTTATAATGGTGTAGTGTTACTATGACATCTCCAAGTGTTTTTAGTCTCTCTATATAGACCATTTAGCCCATTATCCCATAATCTATCTCCCTTTTCCACCTGTATATACTATTCATTGCCATACCTTTCACACTAGGTGACCTTATCCCTTGCATATCTCACATGACTTAACGATCATATATTAGTAGATATGTTTATTTATTATTGTTTTACATGTTATTAACATGTTTATATATCATATGTTATGTTTTTGTTTCTTGCATGAATTATTTTTGTAAGTTAAAAGTTTTTGTTTGTTCACCATTAGGGACAACACTAGGGCATCATGTATAGCCCTTTATTTTATGTTCTCACATGCTTATTCTTTTTTTTCATCACTTGATAGATCTTATTTGATTGTCACATTATGTTATTGCTAATATTTATTGCATATTTTTGTGTTTTATAGAGTGATATATTTTCTCCTTACATCCTTTGAGTTGGGTCACCTTAAAGAAATATGTGAAATGTTACATCTAGTTTCATAGTTACCAAGTTACTTTTACCATTATGAGTGAAAATGTTGATAAATGTAAATTATGACTTTCATATGTTTATTAGGTGAATGAAATATGTGAATATGTAATAAGATGTTAATGATTTCAAAAGAATGAATATGTTTTGAATTGATGGAATGCTATGTATTGCAATGTGAAAGTTCTAATGCTTTGCCAATAGAAATGTATTATGATGAAAATAGATTTATTATGAATGTCTAGCTATCTTGGTGTTGAACTAAGTTGGATGTAGGGATAGATTGAATCCTCTAGAAGGGAGGGGAAGTATCACTTAGGAGAAGTGATTGGTCGAGTAACCCTTAATGAAACCTAATTGAGCTTACACACTCACTTTTAGTTGGTTAAGTCAAGTCAATAGCTTGGGACTCGAGTAAGTTCCTTTGGTCATAGACTTGGCTTATTGGAATAATTAGGTAGTTGTCCTTGGTTGAGATAGGTTATTTTCTTGAATTGAATGACTTTGGTTTTATTCTTTGGTTTCTTGATTGATCATAATTTGTTTGAGTCTCTTGCCTTATGTGAGTTCTTCTTTATGTGGTTATAATTAATTGATGGGTCATTAATATATATGCACTTCGTGTGTATATATATATATATGTCAATCAATATAATTACTTATATATGAGTTCAATTATCAAGGCAATTATATATATATATATATATATATATATATATATATATATATATATATATATATATATATATGTATGTATGTATGTATGTATGTATGTATGTATGTATGTATGTATGTATGTATGTATGTATGTATGTATATAAATATATATGCATTATGAATTTGTGAATTATAGTAATATGATATATGCATTCAAAATATCGAAAGATAATTTCGATAAACTTATGAGTTGATATATATATATATATATATTATTGGTAAGTGATATGTTTAAATAAAGCGCTATTGTTTTTGTTAGTGTATTCAACTCTTGGCTAATCTAAGCCTAGTTAGGTGAAGGATGAGTCTTGTTGATTAAAGCCTAGTTAGGTGGAGTGTGAGTTGTAGGTTAAGGACCTCTCCTTATTACGTGGATGAGTTGTCACTCATGATAAGGGTCCTCTCCTATTCACATGCCATATGGTCCTATTCCTATGGCTGTTTGTTGCTCACCTCCTTCCTATATATTGAGGTTTGAGCTCTTCATTCAAAATGTCAAGTGAATACATTAACATTGCATTCTGGAATCATGTGTATTTGCTTTATATCCTTTACTTTGTTCTTGGAAATCTACATGGTATCAGAGCGGTTTTAGGATAAATGCAAATCATAAAAGTGATTATTTTTTGTTAGTTGTTGCCACTGTATTCTAACGCATTGCAATTTATTTTGAGGCTTCATTTACTTTGTGTGGCGTGCTTTTGCCTACTGTTCCCATCAAGAATATGGCTCCTTCATAGACTATCTGCAGCCTGCTGAAAGTCTGCATCATGCTCTGCCTGATCAAAGTAACGCCCTGCCTCTTAAAGGCTACACAGGCATGAAGGGAAGTTGAAGTCTGTCCGCCGTGCTTTGTTGAGGAACACACACATCTTTATGAGGAATGCACGCACGCTGGTTCACCTCCATTCCACGAAGCAGACGCTGGCCCACCTCCATTCCACGCAGCAGCTGCAAACATGTTAGTTTTGTTGGCGCAACAGCTGCAAACATGAGGTTGAGGGTCTCAAAACTTGCGCAGGCTTTGAATCTTGCTGCAGAGACCGCAAATCTTCCTGTCCAAGCCACGAATCAACTTCTGCTGGCCTCGGGTGAAGCGCTGGAAGAACTTGCATGAGGAATTGTGGAGGTGACCGTACATAGAGTCTTCAGGATCAAAGAGACAACTTGGTATCAACGCCTAGCTGCACCATCAGAGACACGAATTGACCGGGCAAGTGGGAGTCTCTTTGAGAGATCTGATCTGAATGATAGGCGTTTTTTATTTTTGCTAAGTTAAGGCGAAATTCACTGAGCCATACGCAGATTTAGGGGACACCTTCATTGTTTGAAGTCTTCAGCTCACTGTTTTTTCAGGCCCAAGCATAATTTTTTTTTTCCACCTTTAAAAATTCTGTCGCAAATTTTTGGAGGCAAAATTGTAATAGTTAGAAAATGTTTTAGACGCAGTCCTTTATAAAGTACCAAATTTAAGGGGGGGAATCAAAATAATTAAGGGGGAGTCTTGTGTTGTGCTCTTGTGTCTCTATTTCACTTCTGCAAGCATTCTTCTTCTTTCTTTTCCGCACTCAACAAAGCAACTAAGGTAAAATGGATTCTAATGTAACCATTCAACCCTTAAAGCCTTTTAATTATCATGACTGGAAGACACAAATGACAATTTCACTCATGAATAGAGGCTTGTATAGGGTAGTAATGAATACAGAAAAAGAACCTACTGCTGCTAAGGATAAGGAAAAATGGTTTAACAAAAGAGATTAAGCTTTTGGTTTTTTATGTCTTAATGTATCACCTGAATTACTATTTCATATTAAGTCCTTGAAAACACTCAATTAACTTTGGGAAAGTCTTGATAAGCTATTTGGCAAGATAGATGAATTTAGGGGTCATGAGCTCGAAAATGATCTCATAGCATTAAGTCCAAGAAACTTTACTTCTCTTCAAGAATTCTTTACTAAATTCAAGACCTTAAGGTTGCAACTTAAAGAATGTGGTATTGATAAACAAGATGATCAGTTAGTTCTACCAATTTTGTTTAAGCTAGGTCCTGAATACTCTGTCTTTGTATCTACTTTCTACTCTACAAAGAGTGCTCTTGGAACTTCATGGGCAATGCCCTCTCTTGATAAATTCATTGCTGATCTAATAGGGAGCAAGATAAGTTAATACAAATGGGAAATTTGAAGACAAGTAAATCTCAAGCACTCATTGTAGAAAATGAGAAATATCAATCTTCTAAGGATCAACAGAAAGACAACAAAATTGACAACAAAGCTAATAAAATTGAAGGAAACTCTAAGCAAAGGAAACCTAAGAAAGAGTTACCTAAATGTGCTTATTGTAAAAAGCCTAATCATGAAGAACATCAGTGTATGAAGAAGCAAATCGACCACCTTCCTCATCTTCTCAAGAAGAACAACATAGGGGTTCCAGATTCATTCAACACATCTTCATCAAATCAGGATAATTCAAAGGAAAAAGAGAAAGGAAAGGGAAAAGCTTTAGTTGCTACATCATCCTCATCATCATCTTGGATTATAGATTCAGGGGCTACTCATCATATGGGATCATCACAAGTTGAGTTCTCATCTTTGGAATCATGTGGCATGTCTTCAATCACCTTAGGTGATGATACTCCAGCATTGGTTAAAGGAAGAGGGTCTATTGAAGTTGAAGGTGGAATATTTCAAAAAGTTCTAAGTGTACCTTCACTATCAAATAATCTTCTTTTTGTGTATCAAATCACTCATCTAGGCAAAGGAATTACAGTTGAATTTTCTCCAAATGGAGTTGAAATCAAGGAATTGCATAGCAATAATTTGATAGCTATAGGAAAAGTAGATCATAAATTGAGATTGTATACTTTTTCTAGTTTTGCTCATAGTCCTCCACAAGCTTTGCTCACTCATTTTAATGACACTAACAAGCTTTGGCAGGAGCGATTTGGCCACTTAAACTATCACTTCTCAAGCAACTAAATCAACAAAATATGGTATTAGGGTTGCCAAATGTCAAATTTTCTAAGGGGCTTTGTGAAGGTTGCACACTAGGCAAGCATCCAAAACAAAAGTTTGACAAAGTTAAAGCATAGAGGGCATCACAAGTCTTAGAACTTGTTCATAGTGATGTTTCAGGACCATTTCCACACCCATCCTTCACTAGAGCAAGATATGTTCTTACATTTCTTGATGACTTCTCTAGATACACTCGGGTTTTCTTCCTTAGGAAAAAATTTGAAGTCTATGAATGCTTTCAAGATTTCAAAGCATTAGTTGAAAATCAATCAGAGAAATCCATCAAAATCCTAAGAATAGATAATGGGCATGAGTATGTTAACAACAACTTTTAGCAATTTTGCACATTAGAGGTGATTGAATTGCAGCATATAGTTCCTTACACTCCCCAACAAAATGGAGTTGCAAAATGCAAGAATCAGTCACTAAAAGAAATGGTTAATTTCATGATTCATCATAAAGAGCTTGCACTAAAATTCTGGGAAGAAGCTATCAACTGTGCATGTTATATTCAGAATAGGGTCCCTTATAAAGCATTGAAAGGAATAACACCCTTTGATGCTTGGAAAAGAACGAAACCATTAGTTGATCATCTCAAAGTTTTTGGGTCTCTAGCAATGGCACACATTCCAAGCGAGCAACGCAAGGCTGTGCTCAATCCAAACCTTGTATTTTTGTTGGATATCTAGATGGTGTTAAGGGTTATCGTCTACTCCACCCTACTACACATGAGTTTTTCATTGAGAGAAGTGTTAAGTTTGATGAGAGTCCCAATGACTCTACACTTAACATTTCCGACTTGGGTTCACTACACCTTGATGATTTTGATCATTCACAATAGGTTCCTGATAAAGATTCTTCTAACTATGACAGTGAGGGCAGTGATGAGGGTTCATCTTCTTCCAGTTCTAGGATTCCATTGGAGGTTGACATATTTGGACTTGATTCACCTCCATCTCATTCACTTGATAGGGCAGATTTAGGAGCACAGGATTCGGCAAGTGACAGAAACATTGAGTTAGATTTTTAGGAAGGATCTCATGCCTACTTTGTCACAGTTTTTGATCCTTAAACATTTAGAAAGGCACCAGGAAAACTTGAGTGGGATAGTGCTATGGATGAGGAATATAATTCCTTACTTAGAAATCACACTTGGGATTTGACTTCACTTTCTAAAGGAAGGAAGCTAGTTCAATGCAAATGGATATATCGAACTAAGTATAAAGCAGATGGGACAATTGATAAGTATAAGGCACAACTAGTTGCAAAATATTTTTCACAACTTGAAGGTATTGATTACATTGAAACCTTTTCACATGTTTCTATGATGACTTCAATTAGACTCTCACTTTCTATTGTTGCTTCTTATGGATGGGAAGTACATCAAATGGATGTTAAGAGTGTGTTTCTTCATGGAGACCTAGAAGAGGAAATCTACATGGAATAACCACAAGGTTCTGTTCAGGATTCATCCTTAGTTTGAAAACTAAAAAAATCCCTATATGGCCTTAAACAAGCTCCTAGAGCTTGGTATGCCAAGATGGATTCCTTCTTGCTTGTTTCTGGTTTCACTAGGTGTCATTTTGATCCTAATGTGTATCTATTCCATCAAGATGATTCACAATTGATGCTGGTTTTATATGTTGACGATCTCTTGATCACAGACAATTCTTCATCTGTTATTGCAACAGTGAAGTCAACTCTACATGACAAATTTGATATGACAGACTTGGGTATTTTGCATTATTTCCTTGGCATTGAGATTATTCAATCTCATTCAGGGATCACTCTTACACAACCCAAGTATACTCTTGATTTGTTGGCACAATTTCACATGACTTCTTGTATGCCATGTACAAATACTTTCTTATCTGGTTCAAGCTTGAGACTTGTTGTACTTCTCCATTGGTTGATGCCACTTTGTATCACCAACTTGTTGGGAGTCTAATATACTTGACTCATACTAGGCTAGATATTTCATATGCAGTTGGGATGATTTCTAGATTCATGCGAGAAGCTCATGAGTTGCATTGGGAAGCAACCAAGAGGATTCTTCACTACCTATAGGGGTCACTCGAATATGGGGTTCACTACAGAGTTGGTACAGATATTAATCTTGTTGGCTACGTAGATTCAGATTGGGTTGGTGATTTAGAGAATCACAAGTCTACTTCAGGATACAGTTTCTCACTTGGTTTAGGTCCTATCAGTTGGTCAAGCAAGAAGCAATCTACTATTGCTTTATCATCTACAGAGGCAGAGTATAGGGGGATTGTTAATGCAGCTATAGAAACTATTTGGCTACAGGGTATCCTTATAGAGTTTGGTATTCCTTTTAGGAAGCCAATTATCATTCATTGTGATAATTAGAGTGTTATTCACATATGCAGGAATCTAGTTTAGCATCGGCGAACCAAACACATTGAGATTCACATGCATTACATCAGAGAGCTCATTCATAGTCAGGTCATTGACTTGGTATTTTTCCAGTCTTCTGCTTAGGTTGTTGAAATCTTCACCAAACCTTTCACTAAGAGCAAGTTCATTCATCTACGAGCTCTTCTTTGGGTGTGGTCTACATCAGCAGCTAGATCATCTTTGTGGGGGGCTTTCTAGTCTTCTCTTATTCTCTCTTTTTGGAGGATAGTTTCTCCCACTGGGTTTTCTATCTTACTCCATTTTTAGAGAGTTTTATTCAAATGTTCTTCTCCCTCACCTAAGCTATGCTTAAGGGGCATGTTAGTGTATTCAACTCTTGGCTAATCTAAGCCTAGTTAGGTGGAGGATGAGTCTTGTTGACTAAAGCCTAGTTAGGTGGAGGGTGAGTTGTAGGATAAGGACCTTTCCTCATTACGTGGATGAGTTGTCACTCATGATAAGGGTCCTCTCCTATTCACATGCCATATGGTCCTATTCCTATGGCTGTTTGTTGCTCACCTCCTTCCTATATATTGAGGTTTGAGCTCTTCATTCAAATGTCAAGTTGAATACATTAACATTGCATTTTGGAATCATGTGTATTTTCTTTATATCCTTTACTTTGTTCTTGGAAATCTATAGTTTTAATTAATACATTTCATACTATATATGAAATATAATGTGCTCTTTAAAGGCAGCGCAATAGTCATTTAATATGCATCGAGAAGCTTGCAAATAAAATGCAATATATAAGTGACTCGATCAAGAGTAATAAGAGACATTTGAAGGTGCATTTAAATGTTGACTTGGTCATAGAACAACAAACACCAAAAAGCACAATAGCATAATAGAAGGCTCTAGGTGGTGCCAAAATATGAAACTGCATTGCAAATAGAAGTCTAAATTGTTAAGCTCTATCCAACAATGGTAGAAAAAGTAAAATGGAATGCATTCTTATTGTCTCTATTTAGTCGACCTATTTGATTTTTCACCTTGCATTTCTGGAATGCATTCTTACTGTCTCTATTTAATCGACCTGCTACTCTGTTTTGATGAGTATTAATTTAAAATGTTTCCACCCATTGAGTTTAGTTGTTGAGTCGATCTTATGAGTTGAGAAGTGTCATTCAACATGGCTTTTTTGTAGAAAAATAATTCTCTTATTTTTGTATAAATAGGGGAGATGAATACCTCATTTGGGTGCACAATTCACATGCATTTTGCTACTTTTTATCTGAAATATTCTTGTTTTGAGCTAAGAGTTTATTTGTGAGGAGAGTTGTGAGACTTATTGTGAGGAATTTCCTATGAGTAGTATAATATAAAGGAAATATGTTGTTCCTAGGGTTAAATATTTCCTTAAGAAAGGAATTGCCTATGAGTAGTATAATATAAAGGAAATAGGTTGTTCATGGGGTTAAAGATTACCTTAAGAGGGAATTTCCTATGTATAGTACATGAATGGACATTAACCAAATTGAGCTAGGATAGTGGGTGAAGAAATGACACTTTTATATGAAGCTTTGGCCAAAGTAGTGTAAGTAGCCACTATTTACATTGTTAGTTCACTGTGATCTAGTACAAAATTTCTAGTCCAAGATTTTCATACTCGTAGTTGTAGCTACCATATGATTAGGTTCTAGTTTGTAGGACACAACACTAATCCTATGAAATATATATTTTTATGGGGTTTTCCAACCAATCTCTTCATCGAAGGGTAGGGCCATCTTGCCATATGTGGCAGATGTGCAGGAGACCGCATTTGAGTCTGTGGTTGGTAGAAAAGTGCTTGAGTGATGCTTCTCCTCATCAATTGGTGGTTGAGATTTGTAGGGAATTTCCTGGACCATTTGTTACAATTGCTAATGAAGCTCAAAGGAGCTATGTATGATCTAGATTATATCCATTCTATGGAAGTTGTAATGAAAGAGATGTTATCTTGAGATTCCATATATGTCATTGTTTTGGAAAGATTGTAATATTCAATTATAAATGCAAATGGAAATTTTGGAATATGTGTTATTTCAGATGTGCAAATAGTCTTTGAATTACAAGAAATTTTTTATTGCTATGAGTTTTGAACATTGATTATTTACTTGAGGTTAAAACATAATGAATTTACTTTCATTGAGCAATTGGCATATTACACGTGGTATTAAAGCTACTAGGTTTAGCTCTAGAACATATGATCTCATTACACAAGTGATGCATAAATCTTATTGGAAGTTAAATGTTGAAAATTTCTAACACCAAGATGGCAAGAGGAAAGAACAAAGTGGAGACAAAAAGTGGAGTTGATAATCTTGAAAATTTGTTTAAGTCTAGGACTAGGAAGAGTCATCCCTGGAGTAGAAAACTCCTAAACCAAAAACTCTTTAGGATATACCATTGGATTGTGGAGGACTATGCTACCAGGTTAATAAGAGGGTTATGGAGGTTTACCGATGGGTACCTTCATCCTACAAAATTTATTAAATGACTCTAAGGGATAGGAAGAATTGAAATAACCTCCTTATTGATAGCAACCAGTAGTTGCAAAGAGTCAAGGAATTTGTATTGAGTAGGGATATTATGAATCTATGTGTATGATTTATTGGTATAGAACTAGTTAATAGCATAAATTGGAAACTTTTTTCATAGTACAAAGTCAACTTTTTGTGAATTGAAAAAAACTTGAGGTAATAAGAGGTTGGATAAACCATTGGAAAACCTAATTCGATACAAGGTTAAAATCTTGCAATGTCAATTAGAGTCAAGAGACAAAGTTGATACTTTTGAATGAAGATTAGAGACTAGTAGGTCAAGAAAAGAAGCAACCCACAAAGAATTAAAAGCCAACATGGTTCCACCAACTGGAATAGGAAAGGTCAGTTTGGAGATCCCAATTGAAAAGGATAAAGAAGAAAAACAACCCTAGAATGTCTAAAGTTATGAGAAGATAAAGTTACCAAGGATTTGGACAAAATCACTTGGAATGATGATTGTTATTTGGGAACTAAAAAGTGAATTGGAGTAAAGTTAAAGAGCATAGTTTGATTGAAGTACATATTTAATTCACCAATTGGTCAACAAAAGAGGACTTATATTAGATGTTCCAAAAGGAAATTGGATATGAAGGGAGACCACATGTCAAATCAAAAGAATAATTTGGAAACAACAAACTAAGGTGAGGACACATTTTTCATAAGGGATCCTTAGGGAAGCTCATCAATGAAAGAGGCTTTGCGAACATATGATAATATTCTACTATGGTTAAATGATATTAGTATTTATGGAAAAGAGAATTGGAATGAAATTCTAGTGTCTTGTACATTGTGGTATATTCATTAGATCTCGTTATGGTGGATCCAACTATTAAATCAGAGAGAATAGAAGGCGATGATGAATCCAATTTTGGGAACAAAAAAGTATATTCAAGGCATATCAAGGAAGTTAAGAAAGGCAAGTAATAGATAACCAACTATCAAAAACCAACAAGGAATGTTAAACCAATTCAATCAATTGGGGAGAGAAAATGTTTGATAAGAGTTTAACTATTAAGATGATCCAATATCATGGAAACACTAAAGGGGGAAGGAGAGTAGATAGAATTAGATAAAGTACCCCATACAAATGAAGTACATTGATGTATTTCAAACTTGAAAGAACTTTTGACTTAGTTGAAAATCATGATTCAACCGAAGTCTCATCCTCAATAACCATAACAAGGTTGGAAAGGATATAAGATAAGTTAATGGAACTACTAGTGAAAGGTAGTGGAAAGGTCAAGGCTTGTGTCCAATGAGAAATAAATATTTACAACACAACTCTATATGTAATTGAGTTTGAAGATCAATTGTTATTATCGTTGATGCCTTAGAAAAGAATAGGCAATATGCTTGGTTATGAAAGGAAAAATTATCGCCTATGGAATCGGAAAGGGAAGAAAATTATATATTCATGATCTTTAGTTATCAAGGAATGTACATGCTTGGTAGCTAAGTATGTAATTATTTCTGATATCTTTTGGAGAATAATACCGAGTCAGATGATCAAACAAAAAAAATTACTTGAACTAGTATAAATGTCATTGGAAGACAGATTGAGTTGAAAATCAAATTACAACTTGGAAATGAGTAAAAGATGAAAGTAATCCAAGATCTAGATGTCCTAAGGGGAAGGAGTTTACCTCTATCATCAATATTTAAATATTATATTTCAAGAATCGAATGTGGCATAAGCACATGGAAGAGGTTTATACTTAGTCAAGATGGACTATTATGAATTCAAAAAAGAACCTATGTACCCAAATATCTAGAAGATGCAAGAATGAATGAGGTAAATAGATGTCATAATCAGGTATATAAGGAAATGACAATTTTTTTTGGATGAGGAACCAATATAATCTAGAAGCGGATAAAGTATAATGCTGCAAGGTATGTATCAAGATGATGTAAAATTCTAGAGGATGATGACAATATTTTGTCATTGGCAAGGCTGGTATACTGCCATGGAATTCTAGAGGGGTAGTGGTAGATCAGAAGAATAGTTTGATCTCTCTATGTCAATAGAACTGACATAATGTTATGGTGGATAGACTCACCAAGGTAACCAATTTTGATTGGAAATTTTGATTGAAAGGATAGTAGTCCTAAACATAATATTGTAAAATGTAGTTGCTTAATGTTCTTGAGAAGGTTATCTCAAATGGGAACAAGCAAGAAATGTTAAGGTTTTGTGTAAACCATGATTATTTTATAAGGAATTCAATTATGTTATCCAATTAGGAAAATGGGATAAACCAACTCTTGGTGGAATACTTATAACTTCTATCATTGAGGTTAGGTCTATTATATGGGAAGAGGGATTGAATCTCTATAAAGCTAAGATAAGATAAGAAATAGTATTAACCTTAGATCAGAAGGGTTGTCAAATGGAATAATATAGATCAAGAGGATCAAGGAAAATGTGTCAACTGATAAAAACTTAAAACTATGAAGCAGTATAATTGTGCTTAAGGTAGATAGTTGTGTTAGTGATGGACGGTCTCAGCTTCTGAGTTGTTCGATGGTGTAAACACCAAAAGAAATGATGGGACCCACGTGTAGTGTACAATACACCATAATTCCTTATCTATTTGTGTTACACTAAGGATAAATGCATTATCCAATGAGAATATGTTTTCCATTCACTAAGGTATAGGTGTCATATAGGATATGGTCACTATTACATACTTGTGAAGTACAAGGGATTTAATATGATTATGAAGTTCAACTCTTTAAGGGAAAGTATGTGTGGAAGCACACAAGCTCTCCCTATATGTTATTTTGGATCTCAATGAAAATTCTAGCATGGACAAGATTGCAAAAGTCATGCTCTAAGGGAAGAATGTTTTGTTATTAATAGAATATGTTTATTTCTTACATGAAGAGAAAAATTAAAGGTAGAAACTTTATTTGATTATATATATCTCTATATCTTTAAAATCATCGGGGATGATGATTCATAGGGGGGAAGTATGTTACATCCTATTTCATAGTTACCGAGTTACTTTTACCGTTATGAGTGAAATTGTTGATAAATGTAAATTGTGACTTTCATATGTTTGTTAGGTGAATGAAATATGTGAACATGCAATGAGATGTTAATTGTTTCAAAAGAATGAATATGTTTTGAATTGATGGAATGTTATGTATTGCAATGTGAACGTGTTGATGGTGTTTTTATGCATCTTCAACACAAAGTGCGTAGGTGCACTACCTCTCTTGAAAGACAATCTTCCACAATCGAAGTTGCAGAACACTATCCCAAGGTCTCTCGGGTGTCAGGTCATGACAGTGCTTAGATACCTCAGTAGTTTGATGTGATTTGCTGGAATCACAAGGCAGCCTTACGGGAATACAAAGTGTGGATGTGAAACGGAAGTAGGATCTTAAAAGGGGGAGTTCTTAGCATGAAAGCATTCAGGTGTTGACTGCAGGTTCAAACAGCAATCTCGAACTCCATCTAGTTGTTGGGTTCAGCTTTATAAGGTATAATGAACCTTGGTGTTGTTCAATTCCTAAAGAAAGTGAAAAAGAGCGAAGGAGAAAGAAAGTTCCTAAGCCTAAAGCTTGCTGCGAACAGTGATAATGGAGTCCCTGCAATGGACAATTCCTTCAAACAATCTCCCACTTAACCAGGAATTTCACAATATCATGGGAGTTGTGCAATCTTCTAAGGGCTGCAGATTTGTATCCCTCATTCACCACATACATGTATGAATTAAAGACAAGTGTTTGGGGCAGCTTAAATCAGGTCCAGGCTAACTTTACAAAGCTATCTACCTTCAGCAAACAGCAAAAAGTATGGACTAAGGAGTTATCAACAAAGCAGGAATTTTTCATGAACAGCCAACAGCATTCCTAAAATTATCAAAGTAACATGAACAGCTAACTAAACAGCAAAGAGATCTAAGCTAACATCTAAGATTGGAGAAATGAATCAATTAACATGAGAGAACACAAGGAAATGCATCAAGTCAATGCTATTTCTCATATATTTCAGCAGCATGTCTTTACAACAACTCAACTCTCCTTTTGCAAATGAGGGGAGTCCTCTATTTATAGTGTTTCAAAAGTTAAATGAATGGCCAAGATTCATTACAATTGTGTGGCCAAGATTCATTACAAATTAGGGTTTCACCTACCCCCAAATAGATTTACAATTAAAAAAACATCTTTTGTCCTTTCCCTATTTTGTCATCTAGTAGATGACACTATTTGCATTTTCGTCCTGTAGCTAATTGCTGTTTTTCTGGCTGTAGCTACTCTTCTGGGAGGTCTACTTCCTCGGCCGGGCTATCTGGTTGCTCCTCAGAGGCTGCGTGATCAATCTGCTTGAGGATGACGGCCTGGAGCTTATCTATTTCGAGGATTTCGCACTTCAACGTCTGGTAGCTCCATTCTTTGGCGTTCTCTTCCAGCCGCTTCCAGTCTTCATCATACTTTGAGCTCTGATCTCTGAAAAGCTCTGATCTATCGAGGGCACGGGCGGCGAAACTTAGGAAGTCTGTCGTGATATCTCCGGCTGCCCCGTCCTTCATCCTCTCCTCAAAATAAGGCCTAACCTTCTCCGCATCTAATTGCACAGTGGGTATATCATGGCCCGTTATCAACTTCAGGTACTCGGTGCATTCTGCTCGGATTTCCTTGATCCACGCAATATCCGGATCAATCCTGCTCTGGATCTGCTCCGTCCTCTCTTTACGGTGGATGAGGTCCCTGCGCCATATATCTACCAGCCAGTGATCTTCCTTCTTCAATTCTAACTTCTCTTCCCACGAGCTTTCTGGCATTTGGAGGATGGCCTCAACCTTCGGGAAGGCAGAGTCGTAAATTGCGGGGAAGTTGGTGCAGAGCTTCCTTGTACTTTCCAAGGACTGAACCAGGTCCAGGAACTTGTTGGCTATCTGCACAGCCAAGCCGATCCCTATGTTTCCGACCTTCACAACCTGTTGGAACCAGTCCTCCGTGGTCTTTTCCAGGTTCCTCCTCCTTTCCAGCTTATCTATTTGTTCCTTGGAGAGTAGCTGTGGCGCGGCCGTAGAGGTAGTGGGGAGGTCGTCGATTGAAGACCATTGTTGGATGTAGTCAGTTAGGGCAGCAACCTGCGCCTTTAGTTCATCCTTGGTGATCTTATCCTGCTTAATCAGGTGCACTACCGTAGCCACTGACTCCTCAAGATGCCCGACCTTCTGTTCCCTGGTGGCCGTCCCTAGGTCGATTGTGGAGATGCTGTAACTTACTCCATCCTGGCCAATAGTTGGCGTTGCCACTTGTGCAGCCCGGGAGCCAGAAGCGTCCATTGTTACCCTGGAACGGACCTTAGGCTTCTTCTCCTTCTTTGGCGTGGCTAGAGATCGAGCCAAGATGGCCTCCAACCTTGACCTCGGATCGCTCAAGACAGGATTGGTCTTTTCGAGTTGTTCTTCTAGCCAGTCGGGCATGGCAGCCTTGTCCTTGGGCGTCTCGCGGCTGCCCTCACCCTTCTCCGTCAGGGGCAAGACCTCGGTCTCCTTTTCCAGTTCTTCTTTTTCTTTGGCAGCATCCTCCTCTTCGTCGGAGTCTTGATAGAATACGAGGCTTTTGACGGGTGCCCTTGTAGTTAATAGCTGAGTGGGATCCTCCTTTTCCGCCACCCTTCTTCCTTTTCTTCAGCCTCGGGCGGGGCTCACAATATGGACCTCGGCCTCAGTGACGGCTTGTTTGGGCTGTCCTCCGGTGGGCCCCCCTTCACCTGGCTGCCGAGCCGACTCTTCCTCGACGTCTTCATCAAAAGTTTTGACAACTCTTTGTCTTTCGAGTCATCCCCCTCATCCCTGCTTTCAGAAGAGCTCGTCTCTTCCTCCTCATAAGCAACTTTGTCAATGGTTCTGCGATCGTGCTCAGGTTGCTCGTAATAGTCGTCGGCCTCCTCCTCCATAGGTTTCGAAGCCTCTCGCTCTTGCTCCTCCAACTCTTTTGAAATCTGCATGGTGGTCTCCATGGCTGGGGGCCCTGTTGGCGGTTGTGAAGGCTGGGATGTTGCGAGTGCTTGGGCCAAGGCTGCTTGGAGAGCAGGATCCATTAAAAGTTGCGAGAGCTCCGGGGGAAGATTATGCAGGTGCCGTGTAATGGCCTCGGGCACGCTAGAAAGGGGAATAGGCGATGGTATCGTTGCCAGAGGTAGCGAGGTGATGGGGGACATGGCAGCAGCAGAGGAAGGGGAAGTGGTCATGCTGGAGGAGGAATCAATATTGATTACGGATCCGGCTGGAGGTGAAGAGGCGAGGTGAACGGAGATGTCCACCGCTTGTGGAGATGAAGCAATGGTGGCCTGAGAAGTGGGCAGCGTACCAGCCGGGGGAGGAAGGAGCAAAGGAGGCTGTGCCTCGGTTGTGATTAATGTCCTTTTGAGCTTCTTGGGAGATGAGCCTCCCGTATCCCTTGTTGCTTGTTCTTTGGGGCCCCCGGACTGCGCTGTTTCTGCTTCTTTCCTCTTTTGGGACCTGGTGATGGGGGGAGACTTGGAAGTCTCACCGGCTGATGGGGAGGCAGCAACATCTCCCGTGGCGCTTGGCCCGCCTTTGAGTGCCTCGTATGTAAGAGTTACCCCTTGTTGCTTTAGTTGTTCCACTTGCCCATCAACCCACTCCTGGGTGCGAGTTATGATAGGCTTTGTGATAATGTCCAGGTCTTCAATCTCCTGCTCGTCCCAATCGATGGAGGGGATTGCCAGGTCGGCAACCGCAGGGTATCTCGGGTGCACCAGTGTGGATTCATCTTCCTCTAGCTGGTCTGGTACCGGAAACAGCTGTACTCTTCTCAAGAACTGCACCGTCATCCGCATATAATGTCTCTGGCGGACCTCCTTATCATCTTTACAGTCTGCCCAGAAATCCTCAACATGGTACAGGTGGGTGTATGCCGGCCCTAGCGCCTTCCTGACGTGGCCGTGGGGATCCATTCGTGGGCGAGCCGTGTACCACTCAAAGTTATACTCCTTGAGTTCCTTTTCTGAGTTACCGGCGCATTGAGATGTTTGCAACCGATACTGGCCCTGGCCGAGGATCATGGGATAAGGGATCCCCGTTACATGCTTCTGGCCGAAGACCGCCTGAATATGTTGGAGCTGCCGGGAAAGCTCCAGGAGGATGATTCGGTCATTTGGGTACCTAGGCAGCTTGTTTGGTCGTTCTGTGAACCCTTGGGCGCGGATGTATGTGAATTTAGGGAATTGAATGTACAGGAAGGCATACTCCCTCAAGAGTGCCCTGGCGCTGTGAGATACCCTTCTCTCGAAGTCCCCGGCTATCAATCTGATAATATGGCCTATGAAGGCATCATTGATCCGGCGGTACTCCTTTTTAAAGTAGCGGTATTGTAGCTGAGGGTATTGGTCAAAAGGCTTGAGTCCTCGCTTATGCTCTCCATCCGGCGCCCTGAAGAGTCCACTATATTGCCTCTTATCCGCTAATGAGTACACCAGGTACGAGGTCATGTAGAATTTGTTGCTCTTTTTGACATTCATAAACTGCTCGTGGAAGCAGTTGCTGATGATGCTTCCCCAATCAAATGAAATCTTGGTTTTAACGTCCTCATTCCCTCGGACGATCTGCTCAATGTAATAAGCCATCCATTCCTGGAAGAAGGCGGCTGTCGGGAGGCCCATGACCCTGCTCAGCATGGTCACAAGGTCGTGATAGTCTTCATGAAAGTCACTGCGGAAAAGCTCCTGAGGGACTTTTGCGGCGCTGCCCCGCCTCTCCTTGAGCCAGTAGACGTTGATTGACTTCTTGCAGCCCAACGGATTGGCGTCCCATGCTGCCTGGCACTGCTCCATCGTGGGGATCTGCATGTGTGGGAATGTGGGAATGTGGAAGGTTCTTGCAATTCCCTCTGGAGACATGTCTGCGAGGATATTCCCCTCTTTGTCTACTATGGTTCTGGTGTCTGTTTGGTAGGCTTCTCGGCAAGCCATTACCAACTCTGGTGCTATTAGAGACGGAGGAAAGCCAGCAGCCTTTGCGATTCCACTTTGGCGTATCATCCGGGCATTCTTAGTCTTAGGGTCGACCTTGACCCTCTGGGTGAACTCATCTATGTCCACCTGGCCTATGTTGGTGTCCGAGATCTCTTTCCAGTCAGTTGAGACTTTTGACTGGAGCGGTTCACCCTGGAATTGGAATTTCATCTGGTCTTTGTCTTCTTTCCCACGGATGGCCCTTCCAGGTTTCTTACCCTTGTCCTTTTCGGTAGAGGCCCCTGAAGTTCCTGCGGCCGATTCCATATATCCTGCAGGCAAAGGGCGAAGTCAGCATCACAGAACACCAAAGAGTGTTAACGTTAGTCCGTATCGAGTATATTATCTAAACAATCATATAAATACATCATAAATTTAACCCTTAAGTGATATCTGTATCATATCAGAGCATTTACCCAATCCGGGCCCGGAGGGCCGGACTTCCCTGGCAGGAATGCTGTCAGGAAGGGAAAACACGAAAGGAAGCTCCCGGAGACATCCGCTGGCCCCAAGTTCATGTTCCAAGGGGTGCATGATGAAGAATGGCTCAATTTAGGACGTGGGTCGAAGTTAGATTTTCAATTTGGATTGATCTGGATCGATTTGAAGGGCTCCGGAGGTTTCAGGCCGGAAGGCGGCAGGGCAAAGGCAGCAGGCGGCGGCGGACACCGGACGGAAGTCCGGAGGCGGAAGTCCGGAGTTCGGAGTCCGGGAGGCAAAAAGGATGGCCGCATTACGTTTAACTTACCAGTTTATACCGGACGGCACTGAGGTCACCGGGACCCGGAGGTGGGGAGGATGCTCGCCGATGGCCGCCGTGCAAGTTTCGAACAGCGGCGGCGAAGAGGGAGTCGGGATCCGGAGGACGGGCCGACGTGCCCCGACGGCAGCCGTCCGAGGTTCAAAATTTGGATAACGGCGGCGGCGAAAGGGACGATGGGGCCCGGGGGTGGGAAGGCAGGTCAGGACGGCTGTGCTTAGGATTTCAACGGTGATCTGAGCAGCGGCGGCGTCCTGGAGAGCGGAACCCGGAAGGCGGAAGGATCCGCGAAGGTGGCCATCGCGAGGAAAAAGGGACCAGGGCGACGGCGGCGGCCAAATCCACCCCGGAGCCCGAAGGACGGGAGGCCGGCAGGGTTCCGCCGGGAGCAACGGCGGAACCGTCACGGAGTTCCGGGGTCGGAACTCCGGACGGCCGGGCCCGGAGGGTCCGGGGGACAGGAAAACCTGAGAGCTGGGAAAAAACCCTCACTTTTTTTTAAAAAATGGCGGACAGTTTGGGGAGGCAGCCCGGGATGGGAAACCCGGAGGCCCAGGTCCGGAAGGGCCGACCTCCGCCGGACGGGCTCGAGGCCAGGATCCAGACGGCGACGGAGGGTCCCGGGCCCGGAGGCGATCTTCGCCCTGTGCTAAGAACACCCGCGACACGGGTAAGTTCCGGGAGGCGACAAAAGGCGATTCCGACGGGCCGCGGAAAATTCAAGGACATGGGTTTGGGCCGCAACGGAGAGGGTGTTCGTTCTATGCAATTTAAATTTCTTATTCAATTCGCTTAAACCCTCAAAATGATCAAAATAACGGGAGAGCGAACGAGGATGGCCTACCTCCAACTCGCTGAGCGGGACGATGATTGGATGCACTGGCAGAGTTGTCGGAACGACGCCGGGGTCTACGATCGCGATGGTGAAGTTTGCAGTGGGCTCCAATTCGGCTGCTGCTCCAATTCGCTCAATTCGCAAAGTTAAAAGACTTCAGCGGACCCCGGTTTATATACCACACTGCTCATTAATGGCGCATTGAATGCCTCGTACGATCCCGCGAGAAGTTGGTGAGTTTCAAATTTTGAGTCGGCGGCGGCAACGAGGGTCTCGGGATCCGGCGGGCGGGTGGCTGCGGCACAATGGCCGCCGTATAAATTTAGCGACCTCGGATGCCGGCGGCAACGGAGAGACCGGGTCCCGGATGGCGGGATGCAGCGAAAAGTTTGCCGCCGTGGCATTTTGCACTTCGAACGAACGGCGGCGGCGACAGGGATCACGGGGCCCGGAAGGCGGGACGACGCGCCCCGACGGCCGCCGCGTGAAATCCCGGGGACTTCAGACGGCGGCGGCAATTACGGGAAGGAAGTCCGAAGGTGGACTTCCGGCTCCCGGGGCCCGAAGGGGCAGATGCCTGCCGGGAAATCCCGAAGACCGACGAATTGGCAAACAGCTAGGCGGGCTCCGGGGGGCGGAAAGACGCCCGGGAAACGCCGCCAGGGCGGCAAATGCAGCAGGGAAACCCGAAAGGGGAACCCCGGAGGACCGGGCCCGAAGGCGCCCAGGGCCGCCCCAGAGCCCGAAAGGCCCAAGGCACCCACAAGCCCCCGGAGGGCAGAAAAACAAAAGGGAAACCATGGCCGATGTTAGAACGAAACCTTTTTAGGGCAAGATCGGCCAGACAGGACGTCAAAAAAAGAGGGGCACGCAAAACGAGGCGGCCCCAAAAGACCCGACATGGCAAAAGAAAAGAGGGTCCCCGTTCCGAACGGGGCGTGTGTGCTGAGGGCACAACATATACTTCGGGCCACCAGTTGTCTAATCAACAATATGGGCTTTCTGCAATTTAACCTCTAGTTCCTTTATTTTCTTCTCTTTCAGTTCCAATAGTGCTTTTTCTTCATCAAAAATTGAGAGCTCATGGTTTCCTTTAGGAGTTTTGTGATTACCATCCATCCTCTGATTGTATTCATGTTGAATTCTAATATGTTCAGCCCCTTGTTTAGCTCTAAACTCAGCCATCTGCTGAGAATCAAGAGAAGAGAAAGGATTTCTTTGATCTTCAGAGGTACAAAGTTCTGCACTTGAATCATCTCTCCATGTATCATAGCCATTATATGTTTCACAATGTGCTCTTGGTGCTTTACCTTTGTTTGTTATGCACATGTCCTCACCTTTTTCTTTTCCCTTATTAGCTCTGTCATCTTTATGTGTCCACTTACTGCCACTAGCAGGAGCTCTAGTATGACCTCCCCTGTACTGAGATCTTCTTCCATTCATGATGAATAGCTGCAAAATTTTTTGTCATAGTTGCCACTCACTTTTATCAAAAAGTGAGAAAAATATATGATATTTCTAGTTCCCAGCGGAGTCTCTGTTAGATTTATGACTCTATGATTAAGGCCTTGATTCTGATTGTTCCCCAGCAGAGTCGCCAATTTGTTAGCTCTCAAAAACACAGGTTTTAACCACAAAAGGTTGCCAATCTTTCACAATGTTTTAGGGTAATAGAACAAGGTTTGAAACAATTAACCCTTCTACTCTTTAGGTGCTGCAAAACCATGGTGGATGTACCTCTTTGAATAATGCAGACTTAACTTGCAATTAATCCTCTTACAACACTTGTCCACAATGGCAAATGGGAGTGAACAAATGAAATTCAATTTGAAGCAATGACAATATTCAGCTCTAAGTCCTAAATACTCAATTAAAAGAAACTAAATGAATTTATAATGGTGAAGTGCAGAGACTAGTGCCTTGTTGGGTATACGGAGTCAAATGAGATCAAGATAAGCAACACTTTCTGAAGAAGACACAAATTATCTGGCATATGTTTTGTTTACAACTTGTATAAACATGCAACAATGTGACTACTAAGTTCTACTTCAATAATCCCAAATGAGTTTCTCTGATTACTGTGATCAATAAAAGGATTTAATCTTTACTTGAAAGAACCAATTGATTGATCACACAAATACATCAAATGTGTATCGATAAATCAAACATAAACTTGCTATGTTAATTTAAACAACCAGAAAACTCATTCATGGAGACAACTTAGCAATATTTTTCATTTCAATTCAATAGATAATTGACACCAGAGAAATGCAGCAACATCAACTGAATCTCATAAATACCTCCATTGTTAAATCATGCAATAATAGCCTCTAGTCTAATAATTTTATTCTACTGTATCTACTTGCAGTGTAGCGGGAATCTGATGTCTTTTTTTATTAGCAACTACAACATGCTTATTTATACACCAGCATGAGAAAGATATCAAAATAAAATATTATGTCAGCCCTCCACAAGATTCAGGCTGCAATCGAGCTGGTAGGCAATGGTCTCCAAGAAATCAACATGTCGGCCACAAGATTTTGAAATTCTATTTTTACCAGTAGAATAGTCAGCCAGACACAACATATCATCCTGCCGAAGGCAATTCAAACGCTTCATCCCCATGCTCAGTATTTCATGTTCGCCATAACTCATCTGGGTTGGTAAGATGTCACACAGAGTACACAATGCTCCACCGAAGGCTCCCCCTAACTTCATGTCACTGTGACTAGGAAAATGTTATTCCGAAGACAAGAGGCATCCTTTTGTTCTTTTTCATTTCGCTATAGCCCCGTGCTGTCGGTGAGAAGTCACAAAGATACAAAATGTCTAACCGAGATTCACTTTACTCCCAATATATCGTTGTAACAACCTGCTAGTCATACCGAAGTCATATAGTATTCATTTGTTCTCACTCTGCTTCGCTATAACACGTATGTGTCAAGGAGACCACATACCGAGATCAACATGTTAGGCCGAAAAGCACTCAATACATCCAAGTCACTAGGACATAAGAAATCTCCCACCGAACCGCACATTTTATTCTATCCACTTCACCATAGCTCACAGGTATCGGGGAAACCCTATGTCGATAGCTTGTGTTTCACCGAAAAGTCCACATGACCAAGACTTGTCGCCGTGACCCATGACCTCTACTGCCAACAAATCCATCGGTCACTATAACATGCAATCCTCGGTGAGACGTCACATAGAGTGCGTTGTTATACCAAAATCCATGCAAGCCCACACCTGTTCGCCAAGACAAGTCCAATCCTTCGCTGAAAGAACCCGAGCACGCACCATTCGACAAGACATTTACTTCTCACCATGACCACCACCCAAATATGAAACCTTTGCCGATATGGAACTTATCTATCGCCGAAACATAAAATATGTCATGCCGAAAACCACCTGTAGGAAAAATCCATTCGCTATGACAAATAATAAGTCTTGTCGATAGGCAACATAGACTTATTGCAAGCAGAAAAATCACAAGGGGTCAGGGAGACAAGAATGAACCTATGCCAATATGGACCTAGACATGAAAAATGCACAACACGATCAATTCAATGGGAAAATATGGCAAACTATAGATGAAAAATGCATATGGTTGGACCAAAACTAGAAATTTATGAATGAAAACTTTTGGAAAAGCACTAGATTTTATAGTTCTAACACACTCCATTAGTTTAATCTAAAGACCTCAAAGATTTCATCCTTGGTAACCTCAACATTCTCTTACCATAATTTGTCCTAACCACCCTAATAGTAGGGTCATAGTTAGTTGCAATAGCTTTGAGGAGGTCTATTTAAATATATACATCTAGGTTAATTAGTTTACCCATATGCAACCTCCATGGGTTGTAGATACAAATTTTGGCATTTCTGTTACCAAACCAATATGTAAAGAGTGAACACCAAGTGTATGAAAATGCAGCATCTTTGATGGCATAATATTTTTCAATAATGCCCTCTTTCATTCCAGGTCCTTGAAACATACACTGCCCTATGAGTTTATCATTTTTTTAGGGTTTTAATTGGTCTAATAGGTCTTGGACTAGAGGTCTCTTCTTAGGCTAAGAACCAAGGTGTTGAACTCTTGGGGCCATATTACTAATAAACAACTTGACCTAGGGCATCACTGGTTGAGTCTAGGGATTTAGGTTGAGGGTGAAAGCTTGACTTGAAAGAGTAACCAAATTCACTAATTTGTAGAAATTTAAATGAACATCAAACCTTAAAAGGAAACCCTAATTGTAATTCTAATGATAGCAACAAAAACTATATGAAATTCACAAGGAATTCATGCTCAAAAGGTGTTAATGGCACTTACTAGTTTTTTGATGTGGAGAAAACCCTAGTTTGTGAATTCCAAGTGCTCAAAATGCAATGTAACAACTTCTAGATGCTTTAAAATTCTTTGGTGATTGAGATTATGATTTAAACCAATTTTTATGGGGAAAAAAGCCTTCAATTCAATAGAAAAGCATCATGTCCGCCATTACTACTCGCTCACGTGAACCAAAAATGACTCAAAAGCATCCTTTTGCAATTTTAAATATCAGTCATTGATCTCCCCATGACCTGGATTGATGCTCAACTTAGATGGACTCAAAGAAGTTATAATATTTGACCTACGATGACTCAACATCCAACAAATCATATTTTTTCCAAGTGTTGCTGGCTCAATGACCCCATATCACATTACAAGTCATGAGAAAGTCTAGGTGTTTCTCACCTACTACCTTGCTAAGATCTAAAATATGTTGATCAACGGTTGCAAGCTGGCGAGCAATGACCAATATTCATCTAGTACAATTCAACATGTGCACCATTCAAATTTCAAGCCTATTCCCATGTGGCTATTATGCTTTCATGATGGATGGTTGAGATTAAAATATCTCACCAACCATTTACCCACATGTGCCTTAACCCCTTTAGTAGCACACTCTTTAATATTCCAATAGTTATTGATAATATTTAATCAAATATTTCATGTTTTATAAAGTCCTTTGGATGTTGGTGATCATGCCATGTGGCAGCCACCCATTTCCCCACTAAGAGAAGAGATTGACATCTGGGTCCCCTGTGGGATGGTGATGAACAACCAAGATTTAATTATAGGATCACATCTAAACCATTGATCTCAACACCTTTTATCATTGTTTCCTTATGAACCTTGTAAGACCCACCATGTAATGGACATGCATCACCATGCCTGCTGGGTTATTTCTAGGAATATTTTAATGTTGCAGGCTAGCGAGCAATGAATGAAATGCAAGTGGTGGGCCACACTGACCATGACTTGGTTGTTTTAAATGGCATGTGCATTAAGTAATGACTTAAAAGGGGTCATCGGCTAGGTTCAAGGGATAAGAGACTTTAGAAAATTTCACGGATCAAACTTAGGCTATACCACAAATATTTCAATAATATGCTAACCCACATAACCATAGATGTAGTTAAATTATTATGAGCAGGTAGCAACCGGTTGAGCTAGGGCTTGGGGCTAGTAGGAAAATGACTTCAATGACATAAGTCATTACTTAAGTGATTGGGAATAGGCTAGGAAAGATCATCATAGAATTAAAACCATTCACCAAGTTTTATCAATACTTAGGGATTTTCAAGGGTTTAGAGCATAGAAATAACCCTTTGAACATAGGAAAATAAAACCCTAACCCAAAAGCGATCAACAAATGTAGAAAATTTTGAAATTTAAGGCTTAGAGCTAGAAATTTTTCAAAGTGCTATCAGCTGGTATACCTATAAGTGATGGGTGGGGGAGGCTGAGCCCTCCCACACAAAGGTTTGTTCTTTTGTAAGTACTCCCATCATGCCTTGGTATTATTTTCATTTATTACCTTTGATTAATCCACTTTTGGCTTGGGATTTCTCTAGTTGTTTTTCTTCTCTCTCGCATGCCTTCTATTCAATGCTTGTTTAGTTCAATTTATGTTTTTATTTCTAGTGTGGATTTCAACCCTTCAAGAATTTATGGATGAGCGTAAAAACCCCCCATCCTTGATGCAAGTCGGGGTGTAAATAATGAAAACCCCTCCATTGTTATGAAATCCCTCAAAGATGTGGTCACAAACAAAGGTATTGTCGTGCCTAAAAATGCTAAGTTCTTGGTTCTAGCTGAGCAAGAAGGGAGTGAGGGTGTCAAAAATGGTGGAAAGGAAGGTAAGAAGACCTCCAAAAACCCTAAGATTCTAAAACTTACTTTGAATTTTAGATGAAAAAAGTGATTAACAATGAAAGATCAAGATTAAAAGATATTGCCATTTTCATGGCGGTTGTTGATGTGAATAGGGTTCCAACTAGGAAATTTCTTGATAATTGGTTTTCTAATTTTTGGGCTAGTAACTTTGGTATTCAAATTAGATGCTACAATTTGGATTATTTTTCATTTTCTAAAAACCATTCTATGTAAGAAAAAGTTGTGTCTAAATCATATTGGAATCTAGGTGGGTGTGTATTTAGGGCACTGCCATGGTCTCCCATAGTAATTTTAGATGAGGTTGTTTCCTTGTCTTTCCTTAGATGGGTAGTAATTAAAAATCTCCCACTTGAATATTGGAAGATTATTCCAAAATTTCACACTCCAATTAGGTGTGTTGTGAGGGTGGATGAGGTGAAGGTATCCCTTCCCCACCTAGATGTCTATGCCCTAGTCTCTCTAGAGCCTGGGGTAGAAATACCAAAAATATAAAGTTGGAAGACAATGAAAAATAGTTTGTTTGTGCTCTAAAATTTTTGGGAGGCATAAATTCATGATACCTTTGTCAAAAAAAACATTTAGAGCATATTTAGAGTACAAAAAACAAAGAAAATATATAAAAGGAAGGAAAAATGCTAATCTTGGCTCAAAGCTTAATTTGGAGGTGACATTTGAGAACCTTGGTCCCAACCCTAATGTGGAATTTTCAAATGTTAATTTGATGAAAACCCTAGTTTTAAGTCCAAACCCTCTTCGGCTTGTGAGTCCCTATACAATCACGAAAATAAGGTTCATAATTTGGTGGAAAATGTGTGGTAGGAAAGTAGTTTCAGGCCACCTAAAAATGGTAGTTCTTCTTTGGTGGTTGTTGAGGTCTTTGGAGGAAATCTCTCAAGGGAGTTGAACCTTGTCAAGCTTAGAAATTATTTTGATGGTTATCTTAGGAAGTGTGTGTTATCGAGTCATGTTTGGGGGATGTTGGAGTCGTATCCTCTAGTGACTTTGGGACACCATCGATGCCTCCCATTTCCCCCACCCCATGTCATCCATTACAAGGCATAAGTTGTTAATTCAAAATATGAATTCTCAATAATTATCAATGCCTAATATTAGAAAAGAATAGAGGAAAACTTTTTAAAAAGGAATTATATTAATGAATCCTTTGCCCCTAAGATCTCTAAAATTCAAATAAAAAAAGATATTGCCAAGATAAGTTTAATAAAGAGTAATCATAGTATTTGAAAGAATGAAGATGTTATTTTTTCTAGAGGCAATATGTCACCTCCATGTTGGAAGACCTTGTATCTAATATCGAGGAGAAACACCTTTATATCTATATGCATAATAAAAGCTCCACCAAAAGAAAAGGTGCTCTAGTGGGTTCCTTAAAAGAAGCCAATAGGTTGGTTGAAAATATGTTTGGAAATTCAAATGTACTTGGATCTTCCTCATCAAGAAGCAACCCCTTAGAACTTTCCAACCAAATTAGCACCTCCACTCTTGAACAAGACTCTGAGGTTGAGAAAAGTAAAATAATAAATAATCAAAATCTAAGTCAAGATAACCAAGATCCTAAATCCTCCATGCTAAAGGAGTCTTTAACACCTAATATGGAGGATGAAGGTAACCTAAATAATGAAGTGATCAAGGGTGTGAATAAAGAACAACACTATTCCCCTAATAACAATGGAAAAGAAAAAATTAAACCGAAAGAAAACATGGACCAAACTGAGATTCATAAAGGAAACCAAAGAAAAATCCTAAGCCATGAGTTGGGCCTAGCATACCTAGGAAAAATGGAAAGCCTTTATCTCTTAAAAAAATTATCCAGATTTCCAATAACATGAGAGGAAAAAAAACAAGTTGTAATCCAATCACCTACTACAAAAAGATTGGAAAATGAGGATATGCTACCAAAATGTTTTAAAAAATTCAAGAGAAACCACAATATCTCTCCTATTAATGTTGAAGATGAATCTTATTTTTATATCTTGGAATGTCAAGGGCCTTGATTCCCTAATAGGAAATATATTATAAGGAGGTTTTTGAACCTTGAGAAGAAAAAAGATATTGTCCTTCTTCAAGAAACTAAAGAAACTAGTTTCACCTTAGACACAATTATGAGATTCATGTGTGGAATGGATCTTCTTACTACACCACCAAACATGAAAAAGAGGGAGAGGAGGTTTCGTTATCCTCCTCTCTTACAAATGTGCTAAATATGTGACCAATTAGGGCACCTCCCCCTATAATAAGGCTATATGGATCACCCTAGAAAAGGATGGAGTTAGATTAGGGGTCTTCTCTATATACTCCCCCATTGGTCATAGAGACAAAACAAAACTATAGCAATGGATTATAACTTTCCTAAGGTTCCTTGGATCTTGGGAGGAGATTTCAATATGGTGGAAAACATGGAGGACAAATGAGATGGAATAGATATGGCTTGGAAAGGTAGTGAAAATTATTTTTGGCTAAAACTAAAAGCTAAGTTAAAATTAGTAGACCCTATAGAAAAGGGGAGAAAATATAGCAAATGGATTTGATTTACTTGGTGTAATGCACAGAAAGGTGGCAGAAGAATATATTGTAGGCTGGACAAAATTTATGCATACAAGGATTTCTTTAATTTCCTATCATATAATGATGGGATCAAAGTTAGTGTATAACCCTATACCCTATTTTATCACCACCCTATTAAGGAAAATCTTGTTACCAACCATGACAAACTAAAGGAGAATGTAAGGAAGGTGAGGTTCATCCCCAGCGCCCACTTGCTAAAAAATAATGATTACAAGGATGATATCACCTCTCTAAGAGAGAGCAACAAGTGGATGTTAAAATATATAAAGGCTATAGATAGATGGAATAAAAATGTGGAAGAATGGAGGAAGTTGTTCCAAACTATTGGAAAAAAAATCCATTGAAAATAAAGGGGAATAAAATGAGCTCCAAGAATGTCTATTACTAGTTGAATCTAAGGTTCAAGAAGATCCAAAAGAGGAAAGGTTGGGAGAGGAGCTTACCCTAGCTAAAAATAACCTAAGAAGAATCCAAACTCATAATATTCAAGGCTTAAAGGTGTATGCTAAGCTAAACTAGATAATTTTTTTAGATAAGGGATCTAAATTCTTCTTTAAATTTATTAAGGAGAAAAGCTTCAAAGAGCATATTGAAAAAAATTGGGAGGGTGGCAATCTGTTCACCTCCCAAGAGGAAGTCCTCAATCAATTCCAAACATACTTCAAAAATATGTTCACCCTAGAAGGGGGAGTTCAAGGAAATCATAATGATAGGGAGTTTGTTAAGAGAATTATACCAAGGAAGATAAATAATGAAGATTCCTCACAACTTTCTACAACCATAACTAAAGATGAAATTAGAAATGTCATTCTATCCATGAACAATGATAAATCCCCAAGGAAAGATAGGGTTTCTGTGGAATTCTATAAAACATTTGTGGACTAGATTTGTGATGACCTATTTCAATTTTACCTTGAAGCTTTGGATAAAGGGTCCTTGGGAAGAGATATTAATGAAGGCATCATCAAACTTCTACCCAAAAGGGGTGATAAAACATTGATAAGGAATTGGAGGCTAATAACCCCTTTGAATGTATCTTATAATATTTTTACTAAGGTAATATCCTTAAGGTTAGTTAATATTCTCCCCAAGTTCATAAAAAGCACAAAAACATGATTTATTAAACGAAGGTATATACTAGAGAACCTAATAACAAGTTGGGAGGTTATGGAATGGTCAAATTTCTCCAACCAAAATACAACTATGCTCCCTCTAGAATTTTAAAAAGCTTATGAAAAAGTGGAATGGTCCTTTCTAAGGAAAACCTTGGAATCCTATGGTAAACACCTTTCTCAAGGATTTTTTTGCTTAGGTTGAAGTTAATGGTTTACTCTTTGAAGAGTTTGATCTTGAGAGGTCCATCAAGTAAGGGCATCCCTTAGCATCTACTTGTACCATAGAAAAATGGACCTTGGGACATTTTCATGGTCATTTAGGTCTTTTTCCTGTGATGTTTGGATTATTCTACTTTGATTTAATGTTGTAATGTAACTTATACATTCACTTAGGTCTTGAATATTCAAATTGTTAAGACTTTATGATGTCTTGTGAAGGTGTTGTGAAGTTTTGTAACAAATTTCTACACTTTTCTAGACTCTTCTTATTATAATTCATCTAAATATTCCCTTTTTATCCCTTACCAAGTCTTATTCTAAAGTGTTGTAAAGTCTTGTAACAAACTAGCATGCTTTTCAAGGCTTGTCATCACTAATTACACCATTATTATGCTTTATTTGGCCCCTTTATGCACTTACATGTCATAATTAAGTGTATTTTTTAATGTAAACCTGACAAATATCATTAAATGCAACTTAATTCCCGACACCCATTCACTTGCCTTGCATGGGACCCATTCGCCATGGGTGGTGAATGAGTCCCTCTTGGCACAAAATTCAAAATAAATTCAAATTTCTTTTAGGTTTTTATTCATTAAGACCTTAGGTCAGCTTGTGATGTTGTATCTTCAGGTAATTAGGGTATAAGTGTATAAATAAGTGTTTTTCCATCCACTTTAACACCTAATTCATCTTGTTCACTTAATCATCTCATACACTCAAGCATTCAAGTATTTTTCATTCAATCAAGCAAATATCAAGTATCTTGGAGCAGCCATTGGCATATCTTCATAATTAAACAACAAGGGTTTGGTGAGTTTAGGACACTTGCATGTTGTTTATTCATCATTCCTTGTTTATTTCATTTCATTTCTTTATCAAGGGTTTGATTACCAAAGTGGGATTTGACCAAGGAAAATCCCTATACTCTAACCCTTAACCATTTTTCCCCTCTTTGCATGTGTGTTTGCAGGTCTTGTAGGCATATTTTTCAAAGAAATAGGTGTTGAAAAGTGGTCAAAAATTCATCAAAGCTATTCAAGTCAACCAAACCCTAATTTGAGCTTGGCAGCCCATTTTCTACAAATTTAGTTCTGTTAACCTGACAAGAAGACAAGTGCAGATCTGGACCCACAAAGTTGACTTCTGAATTTGTAGATTTTTGGATGAGGACTTATTCACCATCAATGGTGAATGAGTCCCATTGCTAGGCTGGAAAATTTGTTTTCATCATAATTCAGTTCTTGACAGTCAAAAACTAGTTCTGACAAAGTTTACCAGAAGCAGAACTGATTCACCATCAATGGCGAATGAGTCCCACTAGTCATCAACAATGATTTTTGTTAGATTCTAAATCTTCTCAAATTTTCATTTAGCCTCCAAGTGTACTCCATTCAATCTCATTCAATTTTGTTTGCATTTGTTTATGTTTCTAGTTCATTTCTATATATCACACTATGTTTTACAACACTTCATATTTCTTAGGTTTAGCATAAATAATCAATCAATTTCAGTTGTTTGTTGCATCTAGATCATTGCATTTAGGCATAATTTCATCATAGTTACATTATTTTGAGTGAACCACCTAGATTTTGGTGTGAGATCTATCTCTTTCCTTTAGGTGAAAACCCCTAATTGAGCAAAAGAGTCATAACATTTCACCTCCCCAAAATCCATGGTTCATTTTGGTGAACTTGCATATTGAACATTATCTTTTTTATTTGCATTGCATTTACATCCTAGGACTCAATTGCATTAGCTTTTGCATTGTTTTGTATCATAGGGTTTTCAACATTGCATTAATGAATATCTCATATAGATTTCATTTTTGCAGTTCAAAACATTACAAAACTAAAATTCTACATTTGCATCCTAGTTTTGCATCAGAAAAACATAAAAAATCATTTTAAATTTTTTTCAAAAACACAAAAAAATTCACCCTTGGACTCATTCGCCACCCTAGGCGAATCGTTCCAGTTGCACTTTTTGCACAACATTTTTTATCAATTTCACAGTAATTTCTACTATGTTTTCTGGTATTGCATTCTTGTTTCAGTTTATATAATTGTTGTTATTTCCATTTTATTATTCCTAGTTTGCACTGCATTTTCATACACCCCACCTTTTTTGGTATTATTATGAAATTTTGGTGCCCTATTGATAATACTTTAGTGAGGAAAAGTTCCCGACTCATGGCTTCTCATGATAGCACATTCGTTGTGGACCCTAGGTTATCCAGAGCTCCTACTCTTGGTATTGAAAATGGTGCATTAGGAATGGATACTACCACTAGTACACATTTGCCTTCCCCTACAATGCATATTGACACACACATTAATTCCCTCTCACATGACAAAGTATTTAACATTCATGAGGAATTAGCACATCTCCAACATAACTTGTGTCTTGAAAACATTTCAACCACTACAATTCCTGCTATAGACAACATCCATCGTCTGCTTGAAAGTGATGAAGGCTTAAATGTTATGAAAAAAAATGCTGAAATATATAGAAAACATGCTCCTTCCACCTCTAGCACATCTCTATCAGAAAACACTATGGTTAGCCAAGGAGGATCTCATATTCCTCCTCCAACTATAGCATCCATACCCACCTATACCACCCCTCAAGTTACAACAACAATGCAACAGGTTAGTAATGTGACTCATTTCATTATTCCAACTAGCATTCCTAGTTATTTTGTGGCATCGAATGTTCCATCCTCCACCACCTTCACTCCTCTTAATGTCCCCCTCAATTGTCCTAATACTACTTACATTCTATCACCATTCTCTATCCTACCTCATACCACTTACACTAACCCCCTCATCACCCAGCTCTTCCACATTGTTTCTTCCATGCAACAACAAATATCTACCATAAACCAAATCCAAAATGCACCACCCACCTATTATTTCAATAGTAGCCCACTCTCTTTGGAAATATTAAGAACACTGATGCCACAAGGACTTGAGATTCCTAGATTTGAGAAGTATGGAGGGAAAGGAAACCCTACTAATCATGTCATTGCCTATACTTCCTTATGTAGTGATTTTGTCCCTGATGATAAACTATTAGCTAAATTGTTTCCTCAAACTTTAAAGGATATTGCCTTGGAGTGGTTTTCCTCTTTACCCAATCATTCCATCCATTCATTTAATGAGTTTTTTGATGCCTTTATTAGTCATTTCCAAGTCCATATGACTCCCAAAAAGATAATGGTTGATTTGATGAGCTATAAAAAAAATGTGGATGAAAAATTAATTGATTTCATTTCACACTATCAGTCATTGTATGCTCAAATAGATGTCAAGGTTCCTGATTCACATCTCCAAAAGATGTTTATTGAAAACTTGTAAACTCACATTCATGATAAATTGACTATGATGAAATTCCCTTCTTTCATGCATTTATGCACAACTCTTTGTGACTATCACAACTCGGTTACTAGTCATTATGCCAAATCCACTTCTAGACGAGCTGAGAAGTCTAAAAAAAGAACCCAAAACTTGCAAAACTTTAGAAAACCAAACAAAGTCTTCTTATAGTTCAATCCCCATCCTCCACAACCAACTCAACCCATTCATAATCAAATGGTAGTCACTAAAGTAGTTGTTCCCTTTACCTATTGGGACATGAAGAGACAATTTACAACTTTACCTAATACCCTTCATAACACAATGAACCAACTGATACAACAACAAATGATCACTTTTCCTATAGTCAAATCACTTGATCTAACCAAGCCTTTACCACCCACCTTTAAACAAAATTCTTATTGTCATTTTCATCACCAAAGTGGACATGACATAGAACAATGCAAGTGTCTCAAACACATAGTACAATACATCATTGATTCTAGTTGTCTATCCATTACAGGTGTCAATGATTAGGGCAATAAGTCTGTTGCCCCTCCCAACTAGAATTTGCAAATTTTTACCAACCCCATGCCTAAACACAATGTTTCATTTGTCAAAGCTAGTGAACCTTCAAGCAATAATGTGATGAATTTTGATACAAATGATGAACAACATGCTATTACTCCAAATGTTACACATGTTAATCCTATTGATGAAATGGTGGTCCAATGATAGACGTTATCCCTCATAAGGGCCAACCTAACAAATCTATTGATATTACTTTTTATTCTCACAATATACTTAAAAACCTTCCCAATGGTCCTCTTTACATAGCCGAACACATCTATGATAAGCCCACCAATGGGATATTAATAGATCCCGGCTGTGGTGAGAACGTGATCATGGAAGAATTTTTGGTATTACATGATCTTTATCAAGATGATTATTGCAGACCAAAAACATGGATTAAAAAAAATCATGGTTTTGCATGCCCTACGATTAGATCAATCACACTCCCATTACAGATAGGACCTAAAACATTGTATGTAACATTCTCTATCATTCCACAACCAGATTAGTTTGTCTATGGATAGGTCATCCTTGGCTTCACTTCATGAAATTTTTTCCTTCAATCGTTCACAAATGTTTGAAGTTTCTGCTTAATAATGAGATATTTACTGTACACCATAGTGGCTTTAATCCATTGTCTTCTAATGGTAATTTTTCCTTGGAATCATTTTGGCCTGAACCTATGGAACTCATCACCTCTCGCAAAGACATATTTTCAATTTCCTATCAAAAGTTCAAAGACAAATGAATAGCCAAATTGTCTCTTTGCCACATGTCCCCATCCACATCTGCCACTCCTATCCTAGATGAGACCATGCTTCAATCTGAATCCGAACGTGAACAAACATTAACTCCTATAGAGAAACCAACGATAAACACTTCACCTTCTTTGTCTAAACGCCCAAGAGATAATGAAACCAACCCCATTATTCTTCCTTGCATTAAACAAGTGTATAAAGCAAAAGAGAAAGTTATTGAACCACCTTCTATTCCTCCCCCTAGGGAAGAAAAGGAGCCTGTCGTGGATCAACCCACTCTTACTCATTCACAACTCCAAAACATAATTAAAATAAACCAAGGTGCTAGAGCATGTAGGAGGCGTCGTCGTCTCTTGGCTCATCAGTTACATGCTGAAGAAACATAGAAAATCAGCATCCGCAATTGACAGAAGCAGTTCCTGACCACCTTCCTCCTCCTGACCTACCACAACATAGTCCAATACAACCATTACAAAAATATGATTCAATACAACAACCACAACTACTGATACACCTTTCATTAGAAATTATCATTCATCCTCCTATTGTGATCAACTTAGATGTCAATGAGGAAACAACAAAAATTGATGATGAGATACATCATAGATTAAAAACATTGTTTTCCTCATCTATGAGCTTCACTGAGATATCTCCTATCCAAAGTAATGACCCTAGTATTTCCCCTAGTTCATCCCTTGCAATTGTCCACTTGGACATTCAATTGGCCTTACAGTACATTGAACATGATTGGGAGGCGAATGACTTGTTAGATGGTTGACTTGCATTTTCCTTACTAGATTTTCATTTTCATTTTTCCTTTTTCCTTTTTCTTTTTCTTTTTCTTTGGTATGATTGCATGTGCGTATTGTGCTCCCCCATAGTGTGTGTTTAATTTTTTCTCTTTTGTGCACTTCCTCTATTTGTACCTCCATTCTTCTATATGTCGTACATCGCTTTTCACTTTCATTTTTTGTTTTCCTTTTGGGGATGACGCAAAGCATTGAAACACCCTATGTCTCTTCCATGTTGACCCAAAAGGTCCCTTTTTTTCTTTTACTTTGCCTTTTCTTGTTTTTTCCTCTTGGGGATGATGCAAAGCGTTGAGACCAAAATGTCTCTTCCATGTTGACCCAAAACAGATATTATTTTCCTTTTGTTTTCGCTCTCTTTGTGTCATTCTTCCAGTTCTATTTGTATTTGGGGAATGATGATAGTTTCAAGCTCTTTAATAACAACATTGCATCAAAGAACATAGTGACCCCAAATCCATATATCCCTTATGTGTTTGGTGTGTTCCTTTTTGGGGGAAACCTCTCTTTCTCTTATTTGTTCCTTTTTCTTCACATGATGTAGCCTTACTCGAAAACATATGACTTGGCATAGGGGCTTTCCAAGTTGGCTCTCATGTCTTGTTTCTTTTTTGCATTTTTTATTTTCTACTTTAAAGTAATTTCTCATAGAACGGTGTGTAGAAATTCCTTTAAAGTGGGGGCATACATTGGCATTATTCATTTTCATTTTTATTTTTTTGGTTCTTAGTGTAGCCTTGTTACTTCATATGATGTGTTTTCTGCTTTGTGGATGACATTGGGTGTGATGTCCTTCATAAGTGTGATCTATCTCAGCATATTACATTCCTCTTAGTGGCCTGATGTGACACACTGCATCCCCTAAGTTGTGAATATTCTATTCTTTGATTGATCCTCTCTTGGAGACATTAGACACAATGTTCCCTAAGTCACATATCTTGCATGAACTAAACAAGAATCCTTTGAACATCTTTTACATTTTTTGCATTTTGTATTCATATGGTCACCTTGCATAACACATCTTGCATTCCTGTGGTGCCATCCTATTTGTTCATGAGTTCTAAGCATACAAATATTTTCTTATCTCATGCAGCACGAACTGAAATTTTCCTTTGCAATGCTATATTAATGTTGTTAGGAGGTATAACTTTGGTATGGTTGAGCGGGAAGCCCATTCTGAGGCACAACTTTCCCCATAGCCACCTATGAGTTTGTGAGTACATACCAACCAGGCGTATGTTTCTCACCTTTTGGGACTTCTCACCTGGTGGACAACAATGAGTTCTATCACCCCAAAGTGAGTATACATTCTCTTTTTTGAACAAACAACCTAGGTTTGATCTACAACTAGCTAGAAAAATGATCGAAGCTTGATCTGACCTTTTCCCTCTCCCTGTTCTTCTTCTCTTTCACATATGTGTTCCTTTGTTCTTATGTTTAGTTTTCCATGGGATCTTCATCATGGGGGCTTGATCATCCCTCTTGATCGTTGTTTTCTCATCTTGCTAGCATAGGTGTATTTGGATCCCTCTCCATGTGCATGACTACTTTATTGTGAGTTTGAAGCAAGTTCATCTTCTCACTAAAGTGGGGGCTAAATGTACTATAGAAAAATGGACCTTTTGAAATTTTCATGGTTATTTAGGTCTTTTTCCTATGATTCTTGGCTTATTCGGCTTCAATTTAATGTTGTAATGTAACTTATACATTCACATTAGGCCTTGAATATTCAAATTATTAAGACTTTATGATGTCTTGTGAAGGTGTTGTAAAGTGTTGTAACACATTTCTACACTTTTCTAGACTCTTCTTATTATAATTCATCTAAATATTCCCTTTTTACCCCTTACCAAGTCTTATTCTAAAGTGTTATAAAGTCTTGTAACAAATTTTCATGCTTTTCAAGGTTTTTCATCACTAATTACACCTTTCTTATGCTTTATTTGGCCCCTTTATGCACTTACAGGTCATAATTAAGTGTATTTTTTAATTTAAACCTGAAAAATATCATTAAATGCAACTTAATTCCTGACACCTATTCACTTGCCTTGAGTGGGACCCATTCTCCATGGGTGGTGAATGAGTTCCTCTTGGCACAAAATTCAAAATAAATTCAAATTTCTTTTAGGTTTTTTATTCATTAAGACCTTAGGTCGACCTGTGATGTTGTATCTTTGCGTAATTAGGGCATAAGTGTGTATAAATAAGTGTTTTTCCATCCATTTTAACACCTAATTCATCTTGTTCACTTAATCATCTCATAGACTCAAGCATTCAAGCATTTTTTATTCAATCAAGCAAATATCAAGTATCTTGGAGTAGCCATTGACATATCTTCATAATTCAACAAGGGTTTCATGAGTTTAGGACACGTGCATGTTGTTTATTGATCATTCCTTATTTATTTCATTTCATTTTTTTATGAAGGGTTTTGATTACTAAAGTGGGATTTGACCAACACAAATCCCTATACTCTAACCCTTAACCATTTTCCCCCTATTTGCATGTGTGTTTGCAGGTCTTGTAGGGAGATTTTTCAAATAAATAGGTGTTGAAAAGTGGTCAACAATTCATCAAAGCTATTCAAGTCAACCAAACCCTAATTCAAGCTTGGAGACAACATTCAACCTATTTTATGTAGATTTAGTTCTATCAACCGAACAAGAAGACAAGTGCAGATCTGGACCCATAGAGTTGACTTCTGAATTTGCAAATTTTGGAGGAGGAATGATTCACCATTAGTGATGAATGAGTCCCACTACCATGCTAGAAAAAATTTCATCAAAATTCAATTCCTGACAGTCAGAAACTGGTTCTGACAAAGTTTACCAAAAGTAGGATTGATTCACCATCAATGGCGAATGAGTCCCACTGGTCATCAACAATGATTTTTTTCATATTCTAGAATCTTTTCATATCTACATTTATCCTCTAGGTGCACTCCATTCAATCTCATTCAATTATGTTTTCATTTTTGTATGTTTCTAGTTCATTTCTACATATCACACTATGTTTTCCAGCACTTCATATTTCTTAGGTTTAGCATAAATAATCAATCAATTTCATTTGTTTGTTGCATCTAGATCACTGAATTTAGGCATAATTTCATCATAGTTGCATTATTTTGAGTAAACCACCTAGATTTTGGTGTGAGATCTATCTCTTTCCTTTAGGTGAAAAACCCTAATTGAGCAAAAGAGTCATAGCATTTCACCTCCCCAAAATCCATGGTTCACTACCCTCTTTGTTATTACATCATGTTATCTCTACTACCTGCTAAGGGGACTAACCCACTCTCCAAGGATAAAAGGTATAAAACTTCCATATAAAAATGAACTAATCAATATACAATTTGTAGATGACACTGTTGTCTTCTTAGAGCTTGATGAAAATAATCAGGAACCTTTGATGGGAAACTCAATGTATTTTTCCAAGTTTCGAGTGCAAAAAATTCTAGTGCTAAGTCTAGCATTCTTGGGTGGAAGAAATCCCCTCCTGAATGGATTAAAAATTATGACTTCCAACATGGAGTGGTCCTAGAAAAAAAGGTACCTAGGAATACCTTTTGTTGTCAATCCAAATCTAAAGGAGATGTGGCTTTGGATCAATGCAAAAATGGAGAAAAAGTTAGAAGGGTGGAATAAGTAGTATCTATTTCTTACTAGCAAACTATAGGTATATCAAAAAAAACTTATCTTCCTATAGCATTTACTTTGCCTTGGTGTTTGTTTTAGTAGTTACTAGGTTAATGAGTGAAACAAAGAAAAAGAGGTGCACCACAAATGGGATCAACCAAATGGGTACACCTAATTTTGACTAGATGTTTCACTCAATTATGAGAATAATAATGTATAATTAACAATAAAAAAAACCTAATTAACAATAAAAAAAAACCTAACTACTATAATAGTAAAAAGGTAGGTTTTAAGATGCTAAAATGATGTTTACATGTTAGAAAAAGTTCTTTTTTTGGGCCTCACTAAGGACTCATTCACCCAATGGCGAATGGGTCCCTACTAGGGTTTTGGAAATTTGATTCTTGGATAATTTTAATCAATGTTTGGAATCCTAGATCCTAGGTGTTCAACTCCTGAAAGTCATAAATAAATTATGTAGAAGTATTTAAGTGATCTTTGCAAGAAGATGACAACTTTGTTAACTTTAATTCTCCACTTAATCTTCAATCTAAAACTTGTAATCACACATCAAAGGAGAAGAGAAATGTTTTTTTCTTAGGGAATAGGAGTTTTCCATTGTCAAACCTCATTTTATTAATTAAACCTTGAAATGAAACAATGCATAAAAGGAAAGATGAATGAACGATGTAATGCCACAACTCATTAATCTTCAATTGAACCTTTTATTGAAAATCTAAAACTTAGCATGAAATGGCCTCAATGAGTGTATATCTTGATCATTAAATTGACATAAGATAATGGCTTTGAACACTTGAACTTGATCACTAATGCTACATCATCACATTATCTCAACAACATGCATGAATTTGACATTATGAAAGAGATCCTTGATTGCTACACGAAAACCTTGATAATTTTCCCTTGAATTCCTTTGAAAATGCTCTTGAATGCTTTGTAATCCTCTTGTGAAGATTGCTTGATCTCATGAAAGTCTTCTAGTTGAAACTATGTAAAATAACCTTATATTTATACTTAACTTAAGATTTAATCCTGAAATTTAAATAACACAAGATGATATTAGATCTAGGATTCAAAATCATTAAAATATTATCAAGAATATGTTCAAAAAGGGGTATCCTAAGTTAAGGAGGACCCATTCGCCATAAGGTGAATTTGTCCTAGCATAGTCAACTAGGACAAGTTTCGGGGATATGAAATAACATGCCAAAAGGGGGTCCTAGGACCTAGGAAGGACCCATTCACCAGGTGGTGAATGGGCCATAGGTTAGTAGCCTAGGACTCAAACCTTTCCAAATTAAGTGGTGTGAAACACTATTAATGAGTTTTAGGATTTATTCCTCAAAAAATGCAATAAACAAGGCAGCTTGGATTTGAATTTAAGGGGCCAATTAAGCTCTAATTAACCTCAATTAATTAACAAAGCCCTAGATTAGTGTGAAAGTGTAAAGAAACACTTTACAACACCCTAAATAAGGAACTATTAAGTATTTTTTATTAAAAAGGGTCCTAGACTTAATGTGAACGTGTAAAACACATTACAACACTAAATCAAGGCAACATTAGGTTCATTTATTATTAATTATTCCCAAATTAAGTAAGGAAAAGGGATACTTTTTCCATTACTACATTTTTCCCCAACTTTAGTGAGAGTTTTTCCCCATGTGAAACTCACACTAAAGTAGACATTCAAGATACTTATGTATCCAACAATGACAAAGATACACAATCATACCCTATCAAAGAACAAGAAAAATAAAGTAAAATAAATGATCAAGCATCAACCATTCCAACACAATGTGAAACATGGTTGTTTGTCCAAAAAAAGAATCAAGCTTTGATAGTCTTTCCAACACAATGTGGACCAGGTCTAGGTTATTTTTTCAAAAAAATGTTCACAAGCATAACCTGATGTCTACTATGCAAAGAACACACACTCACTTTGGGGTAGAAGAACCTCAGACCATCCACTAGGTGAGTATCCCAATGAGGTGGAAAATGAGAGAATCATATTAGCCTTCCATACCATACTGAAGTTATCCTCCTAACAACTTCAATAAGGAACCACAATGCTAAATGCTTTTGAATGTTATGTCTATTGGTTTTTGTTCAAAGGGATTTTGCTTCATGTAAGGTCTTCTTATTATGGAACATCGTGCCTAATATCTCCAAGAGAGGACAAGTCAAGAATATCATATTGCCACTTATGGGATGTCTCATTTTGTATCATGCCACAAGGGAAAGTCGTACACTTAGAAAAATCACACTCTTGAAGGAAATCAAACCCAATGACACCACCATGAAAAGGACACTTCACAAGAAATAAAATCACACCATGAAATATGAAAATTTTCAAAATATGTCATTGATGTATTCCCCCACTTTAAAGCGGTTGCTAACACCATTGCTATTAGCAACTACTTTAAAGTAGCCCATGTTTTCTCCTAATACATGAGAGATTTCCTCAAAAAACCCTATGCCAAGTCATATGATTTCAAAATAAAGCTACGCCATGAACAAGGAGGGAGGGGTTTCCCCCAATAATACATAAGGGATCTATGGATTCAAGGTTAGTATGTCTTTGATATAATGTTTTCATAGAGTGAAAAACTATCATCATTCCCCAAATACTCATAGAATTGGAAGAATGAAACAAAGAGAAAAAAAAAAGAAAAATACTTTGGGTCAACATGGAAGAGACCTAAATGTCTTGACACCTTGCATCATCCCAAAAATGAAAACACAAGAAAAAGAAAAGATAGAATATAATCTTTTGGGTCAACATAGAAGAGACCTAAATGTCTCAATGCCTTGCATCATCCCAAAAAGGAAAAAAAAATACAAAGAAAAGATAAAAGACAATATTTTGGGTCAACATGGAAGAGACCTAAATGTCTTGATGCCTTGCATCATTCCCAAAAGGAAAACATGAGACAAAGAAAAGATAAAATTTTTACGACATAGAGAATAATGTAGATACATATAGAGGAATGCACAAAGAGAGAGAGAGAGATACATCAAACAAAACATCACGAGGGATCACATTACACACATGCAATCACTTAAATAAAGATAAATACTAGTAAGGAATATATGCAAGTCAACCTATAGTAGGTCATCTGCATCCCAATCTCAGTAAGTATATACAAAAGGAAGTAAACTACCCAAAGGGAAAACAACAAGTTCCGAACTAGGTGAAGCACCAAGTTCAACACTCTTTTTAGGATATTTATCATTTAATCTCATAGAAGAGGAAAATAATGTATTCAATTCATTATTCACTTGTTCATCAATCTTTGTAATGTCAATGTCATCATCTAGATTAATCACAATGGGAGGTTGAATTATAATGTCTTTCAAAGGTTCTTGTTTATGTTGCGATGAGGGTAGAGTCATCATGCATTGCTTCAGGTAAGTTCAGATTTTTATTTTCTATGTTTTTCTTCTCTTCTTAATTTTGTAACATATGAGAAATAGCACAACATCTATTCCTACACTCTCTAGCATTTTGGTTTCATTTTAATCTGTCATCAATTTTTGTTGGTGTAGGAACAAGTTTGTTGATCATAGGTTTCTTCTCTTCCTTTAGGAGAGAAACAGAAGGAACATAGGAGGTTGTTCTGAACTGCTTTCTCTTTAGCTTTGTAAACTTGTTTGACTTTAAGAGGCACAACATTATTATTTTGGTTATCGCTTGGTCTCTTGTAGGAAATGATAGGAGGTTTTGTCATAGGTTACTCTTGGATGGTTGGAAGGAATTTTGGTTCAATCATTGTTTCATCAAGGATAGGTTCCTAAATGGAGGGTTGAGGCATGTTTCTAAGGGATAATTTTGTTATAAGCTTTACCTTGAACTTTTGATATGATTTGGAAAAGAAGTCGTCTCAAAGTCTAATAGGTTTAATAGGCTCGATCTAGAAGAAATCCAATGAAAAGTTCCCTCACGAAGTCAAGATTAAACCCACCATGATGCACAATAAAGATATCATTTCCAAAACAAAACTTTAAACATTTATGCACAACTAAGGGGATGAAATTCATGGATTGAAGCCATGGATAGCCTAACTTCACATGAAATTGGTCAGATTGTGGGATGATGATGAATAAGACATTTAATGTTTTAGTCCAACTTTCAAAGGGGGATCTATCGAGCCTATCATAGGACAAGCAAAGCAATTATGCATCTTGATCCATGCTTTCACTTTATCATGAAAGGAAAGTAGAGTGTGGAAAACTCCTTCCTACTACTATTCTTCAAGAGAGATACAAAAATTTAACAAAAATTTGCAATTATAGTCCATTTAAAATGCACATACACTAATAACAGAATAGATGACAAAGAATGAATACCATATTTTACGTGGGAAAACCCTCTCAAGAAAAAACCCACACACCAAAGCAAATATCTCTTGTATTACAATTAAATGTCAATTACATACAAGTTACAGAGCTATGCTCTTTCAAGTGTCAATACACAAAATCAATTTGACAACATTACATTCACTCTGATCAACACTTTGATCATGTCATGATCATCTTCACACAACGCCAATGTTATGGCACTCAATATAAACTTCACAAACATCTCAATAAGACCAACGTTCCAACTCCCATACCAAACAAATGGTCACAAACTAACTTAACCATCACTACCTTCTTCCTCCATCAAAATCCAATTAGAATGTCGAAGTGATGATATTGCAACTCCTAATATCATGAAGTCTCGCTGATATAGATTTACCATTCTACTAGCTACCCTGATACCGCATGATACCGCTACACAAAAATCATCTCCAACTAACCTTTGCAAGATATCTTGTTCACTACTATACCATAGGCTACTTTCCCCACACTACCATAGGCTATCACTTGGACCATCACAGGATGGTGGGACCTATATTGTACCACTGCAAGCCATCTTGCAAACTATTACGGGGTGGTGGTATGGCTCGTACTACTGCAAGCCACCTTCTTAGACTACCATGGGGTGGAGGTATAGCCCACACACTTTACAGGCACTCCAACCACTATCGTGGGGTGGTGGGGTAACCACTACTCTACCACCACCCTCTTCATGGACCATTGTGGGGTTTCAGGTTAAGACTCCTCCCATGCTATTGAACAAGCTAATGAAGACCACTGTGGGATGGTGGGAAACACCACTAGCCCATACCTCTATTAACTATTGTGGGGAATTATTTTGGGTTGCCCACACAATGTTTTGCTCCTTTTAGGGTTTTTCACCCAAAAGGAGAAAAGGGGATTGAAAGGGGTCCAAAATTCAATTTTCTACACTCAAAGTTAATGTGTATGAGATTTATTATGTCAAATTAAGGTTTCCTAATACACTGATCTAAAAATTAAATGATCTAATGATGCAAAACCTAAGAAATGTAGCTTGTTTGCAAACATAATGTGATATGTAGAAATTCCTAAAAATGCCAATAAATGATGAAATAACTGAACAAAATGAAAGAGGTGTACCTAGAATATGGAATCTGATGTTGGGAGATTCTAAAATCCTAAAAATTTGACTGAAAATTTTGACTGAGGGGTATTTGCATGATCATCATGGAAAAAATAGGCCCTTAAGTGGCAAAAAATTTAGAAAAATCAGAGTTAAGCAACTTGACATAAAATTTTGAATAAGTTATCTATATTATTTCAAAAATATGTAAGAATAAAATCTATAGAAAATTGAATGTAGTTTCTAAACTACTAGGTTTGTTTTAGAAAAAAAAATCTATTTGGTGAAAATTTGAAATTTCAATGTAGTGGTACTTAAATTTCAAGGAAAAAATAAGTAGGTGTATGTATGACCACCCTAACCACAATAAAATGATAATATTTTTTATAAGATTTTAGATATAAATAGAGGACTCATGCCCCGATGTGATGCATATTTTTTTGTAATTTTTTTCCAAGTAAATAATTAATTATGAATTTTTATTACAACTTTTTTTAAAATATAAAAACTCGTATGTCTAACCACCTTGACTCGTCAGCCACATACCCATCATATTTTCACTTTTTGGCCCATCATGATCCTGCACATACCTTGGGACACTTACACTAGGTTGGGTGACTTAGTCCTAGTTTCAAGAAACTTCACCAGAATAGGAATTTTCCAAATGGGTATCCAAAAATGTAAAAATCACTTTTTAGGCCTGGAAGTGGGACTAATCCACCAGTAGTGGTGACTTAGTCCTCCTGTAGATCTCAAGAATTTTGAGATAGAATCTTGTTGCCTCAAGTCTATACTTGCTTTCCAGACAAGTGTCCACACTTGGTTATGTAGAAAATAGGGTAAAAAGTGTCTCCAAGCTTTAATTAGGGTTGTGATGACTTGATTCAATTTGAATAATTTTTGACCACTTTTCAACACTAATTCCTTTGATAAATCTTCCTACAAAAGTATGCAAACACACATACAAGGAGGGAGAAATGGTTGAGAGTTAGAGAATAGGGGTTTTCCTTGGTCAAACCCCACTTTGGTAATCAAACCCTATAAAATCAAATGAAATATGAAGAGAATGATAAATAAACAACATGAAATTTCATAAGCTTACCAAACCCTTGATGTAGAAATATAAAGATATGCAATGAAGAGCTCCAATGGATTGACTTGATAATGCTTGATTGCTTGAATGCTTGAGAGTTATTAAGTAAATGGATGCTTGAATGCTTGATGACTTAGGAGTTTGTAGGAGATGAAAAATGAGGACAAAAAACCTTATTTATATATGATTTTACAAAAATTTCCCAAAAGTAACACATCACAGGCCGACCTTAAGGGTTAGAGGACAAAATCCCACTAGAAAATTAAAATTATTTTGAGTTTTATGCCAAAAAGGACTAAGTTACCCCTATTGACGACTTAGTCCCACTTAAGAAAATTAAGTGAGTGTCAGGAATTAAAGGGCATTAAATGTTATCTAATGAGAATATTCTCAAAAACACACTTAAAAAAGGGTCAAAAAGTGTGTTAAAGGGTCATTTAAACATAAGAAAGGGTCAAATTAGTGAAGAGAAGTCTAGAAAAGTGTGAAAGTGGGTTACAATGCTTTACAACACCTTAAAATAAGACTGGTAAGTGACAAAAAGGAGTTATTTAAGTGAATTATGATGAAAGGGTCTTAGAAAAGTGTGAAAGTGGGTTACAACACTTCACAACACCTTTACAAGACAACCTAGAAGTCTTAATAATTCACAAGGGTCCAAGACCTAATGTGAACATGTTGACCACATTACAACATTAAATCTAGGAAAAACCAAGCCAAAGTCCAGTAGAAAGACTCAATTGAGCATAAAAATGTCAACTATTCATTTTTTGGTGACACAACTACACCCTGTAGTACTGCGGTAAAGTCCTAAATGTAAAAACTTGGGATTTCTAGCAATTGCGCTAGGGTTTCAATAATGAGTTTGAGACACACATTCTCAACATTCTCCCACTTGAAAAAGAACTCACTAAACCCCCTTTCAATGCTTTAAGTCACTAAATATTCTAGGCCCCAAGGCCTATGGAACTGGTGCACCATTTGAACTTATCCATGCCCATGATAGGATTCATCAATGCATCAGCAAAATTTTCTAGAGTATCAACTTTTTCTATAATAACCTTTCCATCCTCCACCATATCATGAACAAAGTGGTACTACACGTTAATATGTATCTTGGCATGGAAAGTTTGGATTTTTTTCCAAACGAATGCCACTCTGACTATCATAGCAAATAATAATCTGACTTGCATCAAAACAAACATCAGAACACAATCTTCTAAGCCAAATGGCTTCCTTACATGCATGAGTTACTGCCATGTACTCCGCCTCAATAGTGGATAAAGCGACTATAGCCTGTTGCTTTCTCATCCAACTAACTATACCACCAAACAACATGAATACATATCCACTGGTGGATCTTCTACTACAAATTTCTCCTGACCAATCAAAATTCACATATCCACGAATGCTAACTAAACTCTGAGATCCAATAGAGTAACCATGATAACATAAGGTGTACTCATAAGTAACCTTAAAATACCTAAAAACTCTCTTCACAACATCTAAATGTGGCCTTCTTGGATTAGTCATAAAATGACTAAGAACTCCCACTGCTTGGGCAATGTCTAGCATGGTATAGACCATTACATACATTAAATTTCCAACTACACTTGCATAAGGCACCCTAGTCATGTCCTCCATCTCAGTAGGAGATTTTGGACAATCTTCAATTAATAGTTTCATTCCCTGCAACATTGGAACAACTAACTACTTGCACTCTATCATATTAAACCTCTCTAGGAAAAAAATTATATACTTGCTCTAGCTGAGCCAAAGTTTTCTATTTCCCCTATCCCTTCTGATTTTCATCCCAAAAATATACTTAGCTGATCCTAGATCTTTCATTTCAAACAATGTTGACAATTGAGATTTTAATACAAAAATCATACCCTTAATATTCCCAATGAACAACATATCATCCACATATAGGGAAAAAATAAGATGACCATTTTCAGTCTTAAAATAAACATAATAATCATACTTTGATCTCACAAACCCCAAAGAAAACACATAGGTATCAAACTTCTGGTACCACATTCTAGGTGACTGCTTCAAACTATACATGGATTTCTTTAATTTGTAAACCAAAATTTTCCTTACCATTTTCAACAAAGTTCTCTAGCTGGGACATATAATTCTCTTCCTTCAAATCACCATGAAGAAATGTTGTCTTCATATCCATCTATTCAATCTCTAAGTCAGCTTAGCTACAAGAGAAAATATTTCTCCATAATCAATCCCCTCCACCTGGGAATATCCTTTTGTGGCCAACCTTGCTTTATGCTTCTCAACACTGCCATCTAGACCAATCTTCTTCTTGAACACCCATTTACATCCAACAGGATTTCATCCTTCTGGAAAAGGTACCAAATACTACATTTAATTCTTCTTCAATGATGCGATTTCTTCATTCATGGCTTCCAACTAGGAATCTGAATCATACATATCCATATCCTCTCTAATGGTCCTAGGCTCATCAATGTTAGAAATCAAAGCATAGGCACAACTATAACCCAACATAGAATAACCAAACCTTTTAGGTTGTCGCTTCACATGTGTAGACCTCCTCACAAGCTAAGGTGAGGTTCTTCATCTTGTTTAGAAATTTTAGATCTGCTTAAGCTCTCCTCACTAACAGGTCCACCAGGAGTATGTACTTCATCCTTATTTGGTGTAAGAGGAATTTCAACTACCTCCTTTTCTACTTCTTTCACTTCTAGTTGTAGATCATCTATAGAAGGTTTTAGCTCATGGAATATCACACTTTTTCTATACAACACCTTATTTGTAACTAGGTTCCAAATCTTATACTCACATATGTACAGAATCCTGATGGGCCAAAAAGTGGTGATATGATGGCTATGTGTAGGGTATGTGGCTGACAAATTTTTTTTACCCAAAATCAATAAAACAGAAAGGGTTTTTAAAGGAGATTCTCAAGTTTCCACAAATATAAATTATGTTTTACTTTAAATTTAATAAATAATTATTATTCATTTTCTATTTGAATTACGACTAAAGTCTTGATTGATATGTTGATTGAAAAACATCTATAGCTTTCAAATGGTATCACATTTTTTGAATCCAAAAAATACATCACATTCTATGCTTCACATACTATAGGATTAAAAAAAAATTGAATTTCATGAAGTTTTGACCAAGTTAAGGTAGTCAGAGATACGAGTTTTATATTTTTTTAAAAGTTGTAATAAAAAATTCACAATTAATTATTTACTTAGAAAAAATTTACAAAAAAATATGCATCACATCAGACATGAGTCATATACTTATATCTAAAATATTATAAAAAAATATTATCATTTTATTGTGGTTAGGGTGGTCAGACAAACAACTACTTCTTATTTTTTCCCTGAAATTTAAGTGCTACTGCATTGAAATTTCAAATTTTCACCAAATAGATTTTAAAAAAAAAACCTAGTAGTTTAGAAACTACATTCAATTTTCTACATATTCTATTCTTCCATATTTTTGAAATAATATAGATAACTTATTCAATTTTTTATGTCAAGTTTCCTAACTCTGATTTTTTTGAATTTTTCACCACTTAAGGGCCTATTTTTTCCATGATGATCCAGCACATACTCGTGCTCTTTCAAACCAATTCCATAACCGATGAAGATATTACGACTTTGTTCTCTAGTTTAGATTTATTTTCACTAGGCATATAAGCATACACCTCACAGCCAAAGACTCTAATGTATCTCAACAAGGGCTTCTTACCAAACCACACTTCCATAGGTTTCTTGTCCACAAGTGTCAACATGGGAGATTTTTTAATTAGATAACATGTTGTAGCTATAGCTTTAGCCCATAACTTATGTTACATACTATCACTACTCAACATTCTTCTCACCTTTTCCATCAACATTCTATTCATCCTTTCTGTAATACCATTTTTTTTTGCAATATAAGGATTTTTCTTATGCCTTTTAATTTTGTGGTCCTTGCAAAACTTATCAAAATCTGATAAACAAAACTCACCACCATTATCCTTCCTCAAACACTTTACTTTTCTACCAATCTGATTTTCTACCAATGTTTTAAATTCCTTAAACCAACTAAAAACTTTAGTTTTACTTCTAAGAAAATTAAAAAATGTCCTCAAATAGTCATCTATGAATGAGACAAAATACATAGATTTTGATAATGAAGGAACATTAACTAGAACAAACACATCAACATGAATATAATCCAAATTTCCAAAATATTTGTGAGGACTAGAATAAAATGAAGCATGATGTTGTTTTCCATATATATAATATTCACAAAAATCAAACTCAAGATTATAATCATTAAGCCCTTCAACCAGGCTTTTATTTTTCAAGGCTTTTAATCCTTTTTCACCAATGTGGCTAAGCCTTTGATGCCACAACATCATTTTCTCTACCGGGAGCTTCATCTCCAAAGAATTTGCACCCTCAGTCCAATAGCACCTCCTTTCTCTACATGATCATATTTACTTGACTTTACAGAAGAACTATTACATTGCACTGCACACACATCCAACTTATACAGAGTGCCAATTCATGCACCCTTAGCCAACACCATAGAGCCCTTATTCATTCTAAAAACACCATTCAAGAAAGAGACTTACACACCAATATCATTAAGCTTACTTACAAAAAGTAAATTTTGAGCCAAACCTGGTATATGCATCACATCTTTGATTCCCTTTATTTTTCCATTGAGAAATTGAATTCTGACTCTTGCATGGCCAATGATCTCCAAGTGAGAATCATCACCCAAATACACCCTTCCACTAGCATATTTATCATACTTTAAGAACCAAACTCTATGAGAGATCATATGAAAGGACACACTTGAGTCAATCAACCAAACATCTTCTAATGCCTGAGTCGCTAAGGCTTCTATGAAGGCATCTACTTTTCTCAAAGAAGAATCATTTTTAGAAGAATTATTCTTCTTTTTCTTCTTCTTCTCCTCTTTGCAATCCTTTTAGATGTGTCCAGACTACCCATAGTTCTAGCATTTCACTGTGGAATTTTTACTAGGAGACTTTGATCTCCCCTCTAACTTGTATTTAGACTTCTTGTCTTTCTTCTTGTCTCTCTCCTTTGATCTACCTCTAACAACAAGGGCTTCCTTGGCCATCTCATAAGAATTCCTTCTCATTTCTTTTGATAATAGCAAAGCTACCACATCTTCCATTTTGAAAGTGGTTTATGTACTCCCAATAGCCATTACCAAGTGTTCCCATGTGTTAGGAAATGAACACAACAAGAGCACACAACAATCCTCATCATTTATCTTCACACCCACAGATTCCAACTAAACAATGATCATGTTAAATGCATTCAAATGATCTGCAATAGACACTCCTTCCTCCATCTCCAATGAATATAGCTTCTTCCTCTGGAATAAATTATTTATAAGAGATTTCCCTTAATAAATGTCACCAAGATTCTTCCACAAAAATTATGCTATCTTCTCTTCATGGACATTCAAGAGAGCTGAATCGGCCAAGCACAGTCTGATCAGACCCTTGGCTTTTTTATCCTTTGTATCTCAATCACCTTGTGAGGTTGTTGATGGTTTGTTAGAGGACACTACATCCCATAAGTATTAATCCATGAGAAAACTTCCACTTTGAGTTTCCACAACTCAAAATTTCCACTGTTGAATTTCTTAAATTTTCTTCTTCCGGATGTGCTCGCCATCTTAAATCTATAATATGTTATAAACTAGATTTCTTTGCAAAACTCCCATTAAACAAGATCAAAATAAAAAACTCATCTTACCCATAAGGACAACATATCTAGCCAAGCTCTGATACCAATTGAAAGGAAATTAAAGTGCAAAAAATTCCTTCCTAATAATAATCTTCAGGAGAGAGATACGAAATATTTACAAAACTTTGCAATTACAGTTCATTTAAAATGCACATACATTAATAACAAAATATACAACAAAGAATGAATACCATATTTTGCATGGGAAAACCCTCTCAATAAAAACCCACACACCAAAGTAGAGATCTCTTGTATTATAGTAAAGTGTCAATTACATACAAGTTACCGAGCTATGCTCTTTTAGGTCTCAATACATAGAATCAGTTCGACAACATTACATTCAATTTGTTCAACACTTCGATCATCTCATGATCATCTTTGTACAAAAATAATGTTATGACACTCAATACAAACTTCACAAACATCTTAGGAAGACCGACATTCCATCTCCCATACTAGACAAATGATCACAAACCGACTTAACCGTAACTACCTTCTTCCTCTGTATAAATCCCATCAGAATGTTGAAGGGATGATATGATGACTTCTTCCAATATCAAAAATTCTCACCAATACAGTTTTACCATTCTACCAGCTACTACCATAATACATGATACTACTACACCACAATCATCTCCAACTGACCTTCACGGGATAGTTTGTTCACCACTATACCATAGGCTACTTTCCATGCACTACCATAGGCTATCACTTGGACCATCGCGGGATGACAGGACCTATACTGCACCACCGCAAGCCATCCCATAGGAATTTTTACGGTGGTAGTATGGCCTCCACTACCACAAGCCACCATCTTATAAACTATCATGGGGTTTTAGGGTGGCGGTATGGCCTGCACACCCGCCAGCCACTCCAACCACCATTATGGGGTGGAGGGGTAACCACCGCTCTATTGCCAGCCCCTTCATGGACCACTGTGGGGTTATGGGTTAGGATTCCTCTCATACTACCACACAAGCTGATCAAGACCATCATGGGATGGTGGGTAACACCTCCAACCTGCACCTCTCTTAACTACACCCTACGGTACTACAATAAAGTCTAGAATGCAAAATCTTGGGATGTTTGACAACCGTGCTAGGGTTTCAATAGTGAGTTTGAGACACACATTCTCAAAATATCATATGTCTCTTTATAGAGTTCATGCACAAATAGGAATTCTTCAGTGATCACATTCTCACCACAAAAGGGATCAATTAATATCTCATTAATGGGCTTGTTATTAATTCTTCCAGCTATGTAAAGAGGACCATCAGGTGCTTGTTTAAGTATGTCATTTTGTGAGAAAGCAATGTCAAGAGGCATTTTTTTTTATCCCTTATGAGGTTTAGCTTTGATAAAGTTGACCAAGGCACATGGGTGTTATTATTCTCTTGTTTGGTTAAGTTCTCATTTAGGAAGAAACTAAGGATATTGACAATTTGTGTTCCATTTCCAGTTTGAAGTAGTTTCCTTAAATTTTGTAAAGTAGGAATCATATTAATGTCCATGCTTTCTGTAAGGATAAAGTCTTGTAAGTTTTCTAGGCTTTCATCTAGTATTTTTTATGTCTTCTTGTGAGAAATGAACATCATGCACATCGATTACGGGAAATGAAGTACGCATACTATGATCCATAGGGGGTTGAATATCAACAGTATTAGGAAGACAACTAGAAAACCCAATATCCATGATGAATGGTATATCGCGGAATGACATGAGCCTCAAACTATGTATAACAATAGTATTAATAATAGTACACCAACTTGTTTAAAGTTCATACAAGTTTTACAAACTTAGTGTGCAAACCCAAAATGGAAGGAGGCAATGCAATGACCTGCAATGAAATGCATTTTTCAAATTCTAAACAAGGTAATTTACTAATTACACTATGCAATAGATTGAAAATGAAATGTTGTAAATGCAATTTTGAATTTTGGCAATGCACTAAATGAATCAAATTAAGCTATATTTAATAAAATGAATGAAATAGAAATTTAGTAAATTGAAACAAAGATGTAACAGCAAAAAACAGAAGCACAAAACAATTTTTTTGAAATTCTCGAAATGCAGATTTAATTTTGATCAAGGAATCATTCACCCTAAGAAAAATGGGTCCTAGATTAGGGTTTTGAGGCTGATTTTTATAGATTTTTAAGCTCTTTCTAATGATTTTTCAAATTTAGGTCTGCTATAGTAAGTTTTTGTTTCAGATTTATGTAAATGCAAGATGAAAATGTGAGAAAATGATGAATTACAAGATCTAGTTTGATATGCATTTTTTTTTAAATTTTTAAATGCAAGTTTATGTGATCTAAATGATATGCAAGATGACTAATTTTTTTTGTATTTCTTAGATTTAATGAATGAAAACAATGCACTTCTAAAACCCTAGATGAGATGAAAATTGGAATGCAAACTAAGACACCCTAAATGAGATCTAATTCAATGCAAATGAATGCAATATATAACCTAGGATGAAAAGAATGACTCCCAAAATTAGAAAATTACAATGCTCAAGAAATCGAGTTCACCAAAATGAAACAAATAAAAAGAGGTGCACCATAAATGGGATCCAACCAAATGGGTACACCTAATTTTGACTAGATATTTTACTCAATTATGACAATAATAATGCATAATTAACAATAAAAGGTAGGTTTTAAGATGGTAAAATGATGTGTTTCTATTAGTAAAAGTGTTTTTTGGGCGTCACTGAGGACTCATTCGCCCAGTGGTGAATGAGTCCTTGCTAGGGTTTTGAAAAATTGATTTATGGGTGATGTTCTTAAATGTCTACACTCCTAGATCCCAGGTGTTCAACTCCCGAAAGTCAGAAATAAATTTTGTAGAAGTCCTTTTGTGATCTTGCAAGGAAGATGACAACTTTGAAAATTTTGCAACTTTGACAACTTTTGCAACATTTTATTCTCCACTTAATCTTCAATCTAAAACCTACAATCACACATCAAAGGAGAAGAGAAATGTTGTTTTATTAGGGAATAGGGGTTTTCCTTGGTCAAACCCCATATTGGTAATTAAACCTTGAAATGAAACAATGCATAAAAGAAAATATGAATGAACAATGTAATGCAACAACTCACCAATCTTCAATTCAACCTTGGATTGTAAATCTAAAAATTAGCACGTGTAAATGATGATTTAGGGTTGCCCACACAATGCATTGCTCCTTCTAGGGTTTTTCACCTAAAAGGAGAAAGGGGATTGGATGGAGTCCAAAATGCAAGGATTTACACTCAAATTCAATGGAAATGAGATCTATTATGCCTAATTATGATGTTCTAATGCTCTGATCTAAAAATGAAATGACCTAATGATGCAAAACATGGAAAATGTAAAGTGCTGGAAAACATAGTGTGATATGCAGAAAAGAAAAATAAATGCAATAAATGACAAAATGAAGATACAAAACAAGAACTATGTACCTGGAAATTGATGAGGAGTAGACTGAAGATTGCAGATACCACTAAATTTTTTGAAATTTTGATTTTTGAGGTAACTGGGACACTTATGCCAGGCTGGGCAATTTAGTCCCAGACCAGGGAAACTATCCAGAAGGTTGTTTCTGCCAAAAGGGTATCTGAAATTGCAAAAAAATATTAAAAAACGGTGTAGTGGGACTAAGTCACCACTAGGGGTGACTTAGTCCACTTTGGATTTTCTGCAAATTTGAAAGTGGAAACAAAATTCCCCAAGCTGCACTTTTCTTTTTGATAGAAATTCGGATTTGAATCTTCGAAAAACCCTGCAAAACATAAGATAAAGTGGTTTCTAATGGGGGGTTTTCCTTGTTCAAACCCGTAGTTGGTATTTAAAATTTGTGGAAGATAAAATATACATAAAACCCTAGCCTTAAGTGTGTCTAAGACTAGGAAAAGCTGGAAAAGAGATAAAGCCCTATTCTAATGTGCTAGAATGAGGTGATTAAATGGAACTTGAATGATGCAAGACTTCAATGCAAGAAACCCTACAACTCTTCAAATGAATGTGAATGATATGTAAAATGTAATGCAAACCTTAAGTCTAAAGATAAGAAGAACGTGGAAGATGGAATCACTTCAAAAACAAGTCATTAGGTGTGATTTGATGGCTAGTTGCATCTCTTCAGCCTAGATTTCTCCATGATTCACCATAGGCATCCATGATCAATCCTTTGCAATGTGAGATCTTGAACAAAAAGTGAGCTTGAAGACCTGCAAAAACCCTAGTTTTCTGCCCTAAAGCTTCCACTTTGCTATAAAATGTTATTGAATCTTCTTGTGTAAGACACTTTTACTCTTGACTTTTGATTTTTGCTTTGCGAAAAATGACTAGGAGATGTGAAAAATGACT